>DWKL01001290.1:0-15020 GCA_018249415.1 Phareas burnsi | reverse complement strand
CCCAAACAAAACCGAAGTTCCGTTTGAGGCTGTATATGGATGCGTCACTACTCCTGAGGACTATGATGGTCGCCTCTTTATATGTGTGCCTGGCAACCGCACCTCTCCAACCGAAACACAACAACTGCTTCACGGCGGATAAATGTCTAAAAAAAAATATTACTATGAGGTCATAAAAAAATATATAATATTGCAGCTGTAGAGAAGATAAACGCTCACACGAACAGCATTCGGCACGCGGTGTTCCTGCACAACTCGCGGATCGTCAGCGTCAGTGACGATCTCACGATGCGCGTCTGGGACCGAGCAAGTGGCCAGGTGAGCAAATGTACACGACACCTTGGAACGATATGTTGAATGAATGAATGGAGAAATGTTGTCATAGGTTAATTCTTGAGCGACTGCTGTCGCCGCTATATCGCTATCCATGCTGCTACGCACACATGCACGTATCTAAACGTAATGTCACACATAAAGAAACTTAGTTTTTGGTCGATTGCAGACACATCTCCTATCTTATAATTTCCATTTCTTATTTTCTTTTTTAGACCTTAATAAATTAAACAATCTGGCCGCTCGTAAATTATAATCCTCGCCTGTGGACATTTGCGATGCGACGCAAGCGGGCCGACAATACATCGTCGGCTTTCAAGGGTGCACTTTTAGCGCTCTTTTTGAAGAGCCGCACTTTTTAATATAAGTAGGCTTGCGTTTGACCGCAATCTCACCTTATGGTAAGTTAGATGCGGCCGAGGATTTAGTACGCTTGTCTAGAAGATGCTTTGAGGACGTCTATCGCAACGTTATGGGAATGACTTATTAATAAGTTAATTTTACAATTTTTATACAAGCTATATTAAAAATTGAGTTTGAAGCCTGTAGTGACTAACCAGTGATGTTCTATTGTTATATATTACACATCTAAAATAATTTTAATTTATAGCAAATATATTGATATTATCATCAACCCGTTAATGTCTTACTGCAAGACATGGATCTTCTCTCAAAATGAAAAGAATTAGGCCATTGTCTACCACGCTGACCAAGTGCGGATTGGTAGATTGCACACGACTTCTTTTTTTGTTAGAAAAGTAGCAACCGAGCGTGCAGGTTACCTGATATTAAGTGGCCACTGCAGCACCATGGGCACCCATATATAACCTCAAACAAAACTGACGTTCTATTTGAGATCGTACGTAGACGCGTCCCTACTCCTGAGGACTAAGATGGTCGTCACGCTGTACGCGGTAGCCACACCCCTCCAACCGAAACACAAAAATTGTTTTACGATGGATTGTGTAGGCGGCGGTGCTATTACCCCGGTCGAACTATAGTTCTACCACTTGTAATATTTTACTTCTTTGATATAAGCTGTATCAGCGATTGAGTTTAAAGCCTATGGTGACTGACTAGTGACGTTCTATTGTTCTATTATTTTATGATTCTATTGTTTACATTTAATATTATGTAATAAATATAGTGATAAGAAAAATATAATTTAAATGTCTTAATGTTGCAATTACTTTTTGTTTCATTTCAAGGAGGTGCACAAAATCGACTTCCCAACCATACCAAACAGCTTAGAACTGTCACGAGATGGAGCTGTTTTAACTGTGGCACATGGTAAATATTTTCTTAATATAGTAGATACAATAATTTGCCTGCGTGATTTAGATTAGCGTATATTGTATAGTTATATATATATAGCCGCGTGGCTCACCGATTACCATACCGGTGTACCATACGCAGAGGATTCCGGGTTCGATTCCCCGATTCCCGGCCGGACGATTTAGATGTCTAAATGATGAATTAAGATTTCTGTGCTAGGTCTGGGGGTTTGGGTACTCGTCTTGTACGTGTCCATGTCCACGACACGGTTCCAAATACATGCACAAGTATCTTCATCATCAATCATCAACCTATAATATCCCACTGCTGGACAAGTGTCTCCTATCAGAATAAGAAGGGTTAGGATTTTCACCACGCTGGTCATATGCGGATTGGTAGACTCACACACCTTCAAGAACTTTACAAAGAACTGTCAGACGTGTGAGTTTCCTCACGATGTTTTCCTTCTCCGTTGAAGCAAGTGATAATTTATTTCTAATACGCACATAACGAAAAATCAGAGGTGTGTGCGTTATTAGAATCCCGGACACTCAGTGTGAGAGGTCAGAGATCAGGTCAGGTCAGAGATTTTAACCACTAGGCTATCACTGCTTACTGCATAAGTGTAATCTGTCACTGCTATTTTAGAAGTATATTTGAGATCTTCTTACACCTCTTACAAAGATTATTCGACCACAAATTATTTATGTGGTAGAACTATCGATTGTGGAGGCCTCACCGCCGCCCTTACAATCCGCAGTGAAGCAGTTCTTGTGTTCCGGTGGGAGATACGGTTGCCGGATACACTTACAACGAGGCGACCGTAGCCCTCAGGAGTGCTATGGCCGCCTCGCTGTAAGTGTATCCGACGCATCAATGTACGACTTTAGTCCTGTATCAGGTTAGATATGTGTGTCCATGGACCGCAGTGACCACTTAACATCAAGTACCATCCAGATTCGTTTGCTATTCTTGTAACATAAAAAAACGAATCTATTTATGTTGCTATGTTTGCATAAGCGCTATTTGTGTGTAGTTTATTGTATTCTATATAAGGCGGTGGCATAAAAGGCAGTGATGGTAGTCGACCTCATTCGTGACTGTCTAATTGAAATGAAGAACTTTTATGTTAACATATTGTTCATTACAATAGTTTTGATAACTACATGGTTACGCACACTATTGTTATTTTATTATGTTTGAAAATGTTTTATGCAAACGCGCGTGCACTCGACATGATGTTAAGTGGTCACTGCAGCCTATGGACATGCACATATAACCCCAAACAGGACTGAAGGCCCATCTAAGATCGTACATAGATGCGTTACTACTCCTGAGGACTAAGATATTCCCTTCGCTGTAAGTTTACCCGGAAATCTCACCTCTCCATCCGGAACACAAATTCAATAATTAATTTACAAAACTATTTCCACACGTAACATAATATCAGTGGAAATGTTAACCTTTTGAAAGATCTTCGGGCAGTTTGAAAAGTTGCGACGCATTTGTTGACATTAACTTGGTAAAATTAACAATTATCAGATAGTGGATGTTGCAAATGTATTTACACTCTTTTTGTAAGATTAATGTTTCCTTCTGCTGACAGCGTCAGTTTACTTTGCATACTTGCCTTTTTTTACTTACCTAGCGAGCTAGCGTCTTGGAGATGTTTTGTTTGTACAATAATGTTCTATCATCATCGTCGACCATATCATTATAATTATCATCATCATAATTACCACCATCATGTCACCATCCTCATTATCATCTCCATCACCAACATCATCATCAATCCATTGCTGTCCCACTGCTGAGCACAGATCTCATCTCAATATGATTAGGGCTAGACTATAATCCACCACGCTGGCCAATTCCAAATTAGTACACTTCACATATTTGAGAACATTACTGAGTACTCGTAAGCAGATAGGTTTCAAGTCATGATTTGTTCCTTCACTATTAAATCAAATTCGATAAGGCCTTAATCTTACCAACAAACCATCACTGCCTACTAATAAAGTTAATAATGTTATATGTTATAATATAAATATCTAACGCTAGTGTATTTTCATTTATAGGATCCAGCGTATCTTTCTTCTCATCGGATACATTAAGAAAGATGCGCGAGTTCCCGGTGCCCACGAAGGCCTACTCCGCGTCGCTAGCACCCAACCGAGCCACGTTCGTGTGCGGCGGCGAGGACTTGAAAGTGTACAAGTTCGACTATAACACCGGAACTGAACTAGGTATGTGCTAAGCGATGAGTAAAATTAGAATCCCACTGCTGGGCTTGGGTCTTCTCACAGAATGAGGCTTAGGCTATAGTTCACCACGTTGGCCATGTGCGGATTGGTAGACTTCACACACCTTCAAGAACTTTACAGAAAACTCTCAGTCACGCAAGTTTGCTCACAATGTTTTCCTTCACCGTTAAAGCAAGTGATAATTAAATTCTAAATATAATTTCTAATACGGAGTACACTGATTTTTTATTGGTTATACGCGGTAAGCGAACTACAAGGGAGACTTCATTTAATAATGACAAGGGTATAGTCAACTGCGCTGATCGAGTGCAGATTGGTAAACTTCACACACCTTCGTGAAGTTTACAGACAACTCTCAGATGTGTAGATTTCCTCACGTCTTCAGTCACCGTTAAAGCGAGTGATAATGAATTTTAATGCGTACATAATTTCGAAATATTTGAATTGTACGCGATATGTGCACCTTGGTTCCCAATCTTGAGCCGAAATCTTACCACGAGGCTATCAGTGCTGAGTCGTACAAGGGGCGTAAACTCATGTATATGTTTATTTCGCAGAGTCGAACAAGGGGCACTTCGGGCCTGTGCACTGCGTGCGGTGGTCGCCGGACGGCGAGCTGTACGCGACGGGCTCCGAGGACGGCACGGTGCGGCTTTGGCAGGGCACCCCGGGCCGCGTGTACGGGCTGTGGCGGCGGACCAACGAGCACACGCCGCTCGCCAACGGGTACAAGGAGGTCGCCGCCAACTGACACGCCCCTGACTGGCAGGTGGGGGACAATTTTTTTTTTATTTGAAAAAAATAGTAAACGAGCATGCAGGCTATTTGATGTAAAAAAAAGTCCAAAGACAACCATATGTAACCTCAAAGAAAACTGAAGTTCTGTCTAAGGTTATACGTAGATGCGTCATCACTCTTGAGGATTAAGATGGTAGTCTCGCTGTAAGTGTGCCCGGCAAGCGCATCTCTCCAATCGAAACACAAAAACTGTTTCACGTTGGATAGAGACGGCGGCGCTGGTACTTCCCCAGTCGAACTATAAGTTCTACCATCTATCGAATCGAATCGCTTTTTTTATATGTAAGTAAGCAGTTTACAAGCTGAGAATTAATTTGGAACGTCAAAGTTAACTGTTTTTTTCTTGCAATATCTTTTTAAATAAAATGAAGCAACTGGGTACCGCTATTTATAATGTATGTAGGTGAGATGGTACATTGGAACCACGAAAAGTCCAGGCGAGACTACAATTGGAAACTTGTGTTTGTTCCGTCGTTTCTTCTCCGTTCCGAACTGTTTGTTCTTCCGTTTCTTCCTCATAGCAAAAATACTATCTGAAGCGGTGGTAATGTAGGCATTCACTATACCACTGTCGTGGATACTGCTCCACACACTGACAACGAGATACAAGACAATATTGCTATATCGAAAATGTCTTGAATATTATTGTAATCTTTAAATTTACATAATTGTGCAATTAATTTAATTTCATTTCCAAACTTGTCATCAGATGAACTGTATACTCGTTTGCTACTAACATAAAAATAATAACTAAAAATAGTTTGAAATTCTACGTTTTGGTTTGTTGCTTTATGGTTTGTTTGTCGATGGTTTATTTAGTGATTCTTTACTGTGCCGTTTACATTTCAGGGTGACGAGATGCAGTGAATGTGCAATCAAAATTGTTGGTCCGGAGGCGACGCGCCCCGCGCCGGGCAAGTGTTTGATGTACATATTGTGGGTAGTAGAAATCAAGACTTTATGATTGTCGAACTGTGTTTGTGTTGTTTACTTTACTGCAACACCATTTTTATACTCAAAAATTGTAATGTAATGTATTTATTGTAAAAAGATATGCAACAAAATAAAGAGATTTTTAAGCAACGTAATTATGTAGTTTTTATCGTTTTTTACATAATAATTTCAATCTTTGTTGTTGACTAATGTATGGTGGTAGTACGAAAATGAAAGTCCATAGATTTCATTTTGATTTATATTAAAAACTAAGATAATAATTAAAAAACTAAATCTAAACCTACATAAAAATCTATATGCCGATACATATACGAATATTGTACAAAATAATTTACAAGATCTAAATCCCTAGCACATTATCTATCTAGGCAGTGAAACAAGTATTACTTAAAAATAATAATAATGAACAGAAAAAAAAATATTGTTACGTAACTTATTTTGAGAAAAAAATATTGTACGTTAATGGTAACATTGTGATGGTAGTTTATTAACTATTATAGTTGGTAATCTTGCAATGATGACTTCAGTACCTTAATTAATCTTACAATATTTTTGTTGTTTCCATTAAAGCTAAATAAAAATGGCCATAAATGCGTTCATACGTTTAGTTGTTCCTAATGAATTCGAGACATTTATAACCGACCTTGGTATTTTCATCTACCTAAAACATATAATTAACTTTTAAAATTAAGTAAAAAAAACGAATTGAGTATCATTTTCACAAGTTTAGCACCCATAAAACAAATTCCATACGTCCATGACGTTTATATGCGACTTACTCAATTTCCATGCCTTTATTTACATCACAAACATTCAATAAATGAATTTTATAAGATAACTTTGATAAATAGAAATATTTACGTCGACATTACCATGAATAAATATGTAAAACGAATGATTACGTTTGCCAAGATTTTAAATATAAATGAAGATAAAAAGTTACAAATGATCACATAAATTCAAAGTATTTAGTTTCACCATTTCTAGCATTGACTTGGACAGAAACAAACATTTTTATGACATAAATTAAAAAAACATATTGTACATAAAATGATCCTTCGAGCCGCCGGATATTGTCTCATATTAGCAATGGTAAAACTATTCGTGAAACTACTTGCTAAAATCTATTTTACTTGAAAATATTACATTGAAAAAATTTAACCTATTTATAAATATTACTAGTTTGCCATAGGAAACTGTAATTTGCTCGGGAGCTTCGCAGTGAATAAGGTGGAAGAATCGATCAAAAATGGCAACACTTTGTTATTTTCGTCCCGTGTATAAATACAATATCGCTGACAAACTTGTACAAAAATAAAATTATTACTGACTCAAGTGAAACACATACATAATAATCAATTAGTTTCATTAAGTGTATAGCTTTATTGTGCTGGTAAAACGTACCTATATTTTTGGAATGACATTCCAATTTCTCCTGCGAGTATTAAATTAAAAGCCAACGCACACGTGCACGGGACGCACCGCATCGCAGTTGCAAAATCATCCTCAGGATTCTTCCGAATTGATAGATGAGTATTAGTTCTATAGATCTTTATAGCTTTACAAGATATTGAAGGGCTCTGCTGGAGCTGGACCTGAGTGCAGAAACTGTGTGATTTCGACTTTTATAGGAAGTTATAAACCCGGAATCACTCTTCATTTTCTAAAATAGGAATGTGTTTAGAGAAGCCGAAAGCAGTACTGTGGGGTACGGATTTCGTCATATTCCGTCAATTCTGAAGAGAAAATCAGTTACTAAGAATGACATCTGGATCTGGATGCTTAAGTCGAGACATTTTACTATATTTTAGACATACCACTGCATGAGGCATCGCTCAATAAGGCTATATTGCACTGGTTTATCGCGCGCGCCATTAAGACAATTACGCTCTACGTGGATGTGTTGCAACGCGTTGTGGCGTGTGCCGTAGTGTGCGGCAACCTCAACGATCACTTGGCGATGAACGGGCTGAGGTCGGGCACGGGGAACTTGATCTGCCGGCGGGGAGGCCGCGCGGGGGGCGCGGTGGGGCACTGCGCCGCGCACACGTCGTCGCGCGCGACCGCCTCGCGCGGCCACTCGCGCGCCAGCTGCGCGCAGTCCGTGATGCGGAGAGACGCGCATTGTGCCTGGAGAGGAAATCAATTGTAATACAGGGCGTTTACGTTTGGCTTTTCATATTTCATATGAAATATTATTTTGTTCGTGTTTGTGATTGAGATTACATATGGTTATGTTATCATCATCGTCATCAACTAATTTTTATCCCTCTGTTCGATATAACTCTTCTTTTGCTGGATAAGTGCAGATTGGTTGACTTCACACACCTTTGAGAGTTTTAGGAAAAACATTTCCCCGTGATGTTTTTCTTCGTTGTTGTTAAAGCAAGTTGTCGTGCCTTGACATGTTTGTCACGACAGGATGGGGACGGGTGGGGATGTGCCGGGAGGAGCTCAATGAGGGTAGGGCAATGAGAGGCGTTGATGCCGTCCTTTAGAGATCCTATATTCTCCCTACATGCGCTGCGTGACTGCCGGGGGAGTTTTAGTGTATGAGAGTCTCACGTAATCCAAACTTTTCTTCAAGAGATACCTTTTGAAGATATGTCCTCGATACGAAAAATGGTATTGATTTCAATTTCCAATTGCACTCACCCCTTCAGTGGTACAGATGCAAGAAGTACAGGGCGAGGGGAAGGCGGAATCGCCCACGGCGACGGAGCGGCCGGCGATGAGGCAGCCCTGCGCCGCGCTCTCGCGCCACGCCGATAGGTCCAGCTTGGGCAGCGAGCCGCACGGCACTCTCGGATTCCTGGCGTAAGAACACAACATGTGAAACATTTTCAATGTATACTTCTTTCGCCGCGGGAAACATTTTTTTAACGGGACGATATATTATCGAAGTAATAGTTATTTTACAATTAACTTTTAGTAAAGCAATTCTTGACTACTACACCTCTTTAGCCGAAACACGGTTGGAGAGGTGAGGTAACCGGATACACTAACAGCGAGGCGACCATCCTAGTTCTCAGGAGTTGTCACATCTACGTACGACCTCAAATAGGACGTCACGTCTATTTGAGGTTATATGTAGGCGTGCATGGACAGTAAAGTCAAGTGGCCTGCACGTTCGTTTGATATTCTTCAAACATAAAAGAATTAAAGGCGTAAATTTGTTTTAGTTACAAGTAAAATGTGTATAACTTACAAGAAATTGCTGGGCAGATCAAATGCGGCACGTTGAATGTCGCTGGTGATGTCGAAGTTCTCGCAGAGGATCTTGGAAAGCGTCGATTTGCGGATCTCAGCCAGCTGTTGCTCGGTGAAGCGGCCGGGACCGTTTCCGTTCTCGTACCTGAATGGTTTAAGATACGGGTTGTATAACACTTTTCGTGTGTTTCAATTACGTGACGGGTACTCACGATATGCGGTTTCTTAATTGCCTATATTTCGACCTAGTTGCATGGATCGTGGTCACGGCGCCTAATGTCCAAATGAATAGCATACGTCTGTAATTACTTTTAAAATTATTTTTAGAAGGGAATCCTGTCTAATCTATTCCTGGAATTGGTAATCATCTAACATACATAACCGAAGCATTCCACGATTTCCTTTAGAATACAACACGTCCGTGATTACTTTTAGAAGGGAATTCTGCCCTGTTTAATCTTGGCGTTAGTAGACATCTAATATATATAACCGAAGTATTCTAAGATTTCCTTATGAATAGAAATACGTTTGTGATTACTTTTAGAAGGGAATCCTATCCTATCTGATTTTGGAGTTGGTAGATAGCAGTTCGGCGCAGTGACGTAATATCCGGTGTTAGTTTATAAACTGTACTCACCAGTAACGATCACATTTCCTCAGCTGCCTGAACTGGATGGCGATGATGCAGGCGAACGTGGGTCCGACGAGGCCGCCCTGCAGGGGTCTCTCGCTCATGCCGCCAGGGAATAGATCGATATCGTCAACTGTGGCGTAGATTCGCTTTAACCTGTGAAATTGATTAGTGATTTAATGACTATCTTTAGTCATTTTTTTGAGAATCGGCATCAAGCCGAACCCATTCTAAATGCTCTCATCGGCCCTATATGAGTTCCAACATTAAGGGGCTATTGTTGATGACACTTGGCGTAAGTCGTTTGATAGGAAAAATTAACTAAGTATGTGATATAAATTAATAAATAACGCTTTCTACACTCATAGTCCCACACTAGGATTTCCTGTATCACGGGTACCATGGCAATATACAAAGACGAGTACGCAAACATCCACACTCAGGGTAGAAATTTAAATTCATCATTTAAATGTCTGTCTAGCCGGGATCAAACCCGAAACCCTTTGCGTGTCAGATATGCGAGGCAGATTAAATTCTTGAACAATTTATGTATGACAAATTAATATATTAGCAACAAATTTCATATGAAAAACACGTATCCTTGCATCTTAACGTCAAGAAATAGGAATGTTCGGGCTATTTTCTTATAAAATGGATTTTTGTTAGGCAAAATGCTGTCTCTTATAGCATACCTGGCAATAACTTCGTCCGGGATCTCCCTAGCCAGATCCTCGAAGGTGGCGGCTCTTTTCAAGTTACACAGCGCTCTGTAATTATTATAGCTGGGCACTCCGTGGTCTCTCGCTCGCTGTATGTTCAGTGCAACCAAGTCGATGCCGGAGAAGGGTATCCTGCGGTCCTCGAACAAGTGGTTCGTCACCTCGCCGGTGATGAACTGATCCAATGTCTCCATGGGGGTCGATGAAAGACCGCGCATCAGCTCGTCTACCATTGGGGGATGCTAGAAGAATAATTATTATACCATCTTTAATCAAGTTCAAGGCATAAAAGAGTTATTGTTGAAGATGTAAATTTGATCCTTCTTGAAAGAAAACACGAACTCGTAGTAATTTACGGATAAGAATCCGTAAATTACTATGAGTTCGTGTTTTCTTCTTCAGTGCAGATGTGTATGGAAGTAACGAAATAATCATTTTTTTAAGACTGCGGAATCGAGCAAAGTGACGACATTTCTTCAAACCAATAGAATAAAACGATAGTCAATTAACCTGCCCACGCAACGTCCCGATCCATCATCATCACAAAAGTCATTTGCCTAGTCATCTTATGAACATATCGAAAAGTCTACACTTACCTCCATGAACATATCTGTCTTGAAGAAGCCGTCTCTCAAGAGGATCGGGGGCTCGACAGGCTGGAAGGTGGGCGACAGTCTCGGCAAGTGCGGCCTCAGGAGCGAGTGGCCGAACCGGAACGCGGCCGTCGCGAACTCGGTGACGATAGCCGGGTTGCACGTTGGCGAGTATTCGTTGTAATAACCTGGATATAGTAATATAGTTACCAAAAATTTTAAAATAAGACGCTTTACCAGTAATGTCATTTTAAATTAGCGTTTCTGACTGCGTAAAGCAATGAGTTTTTCATAATGACTTCGTTGAGTATCATCTTCGACCCATTAATGTCTCACTGCTGGGCACAGTTCTCTTATCAGAATGAAAAGGGATAGGCCGTAGTCCACCACGTTGGCCAAGTGCGGATTGGTAGACTTCGCACACCTTCGAGAACGATGTGTTGGTTTTCTCACGATGTTTTCCTTCACCGTTAAAGCAAGTGATAATTAATTCCTAATACGCACATAACTTCGGAAAATTAGAGGTGCGTGCGGGGTTCGAACCCTTGCAACTCAGCTCGAGAGGCTGGTATCTTAACCACTAGGCTATCACTGCACTGTCGGTGAGAATACCAGGTTATAATAATGATTATTGCTGTATTGTCGGCGCTTAATACGTTTTAGAGATTCCAGATTAGTTTAGTCAGATGTTTGGGAGTGGGTGAAAATTTAATCGAACCGTTCCATTACATTCACAGACATACACAGGTGACGATTATGAAAGGTTTTCCATCAAGGATTTCCACTGCTCTGTTATGGTTTCAAGGGCATGGTAGTGCAAAAAGTGTAGCAGCTCTGGTCGCGAAATTTTTGGTGCCCCATCACCCTGACAAAGTTTATAGGTGATGTATTTTATTAGTCGCCGGGGATTTATAATGAAAGAAATATTTTAAGTAAAAAAATTGCTTTAGTTTTTCTTAAGAAAAAAAAATGTTCTTTTCAAGGATTTCAAACAGGGAATATATGTATTTTATAAATAGTGAAAAAATGTACGTCTTTTATCATAAATGGATATTACAGTTAGTAGCATGGGAAGAAATATTGTTTAAGACACTAAGAAAATTTAGGTCATTTTTTGAGACTAATTTTTAAATCAAATTTTAAGAAAACACAGTCAAACCGGAAAGAAATATTTTGTGCTTACTTACTGTGACGACCACAGGCTAGGAAATAAACATAGCTTCACAAAGTAACAGGATCAGAATGGCCACGGCTATCACCACGATGACTTACCTGAGGGCAGCAGCTTCAAGCCGTACAAATTGACGGCGTTCCAGGATAACAATCTCGGGAGGAACTCGTTGAAGATGGTATGCGTGAACTCCGCGGTGACGATCCGTCGCGCGTGCTCGAACAGCAGGTCGGCGTCCCAGTGCGGGTTGACGCCGCGCAGCCCTTCCACCAGGCGGTTGTGCTCGCGCAGGAAGATCGTGTGGATGGCGGTGAGGCCCGGCTGTTCCGACGCTCGGCCGTCGCCTGTGAATACAATTGTCTTTGGTAAAATACTAATAAAACTGCTTGTAATAAAAGATAATAAAAATAAAGTTGAAAAAAATATATATTTTATTGTGGATAAAATTATTTAATTACTATTTTACTACAAGTATTTTAAGACTTCCTTGGAATTACGATGTAGGCATTTGTATGATTACCTTTATTATGAAAGGCTTTTTGTATTAGAGCATTGGAGTTTTCAAGAAAAATCAAGGTTAACTTAAAGAGGAAATAAAACTGTCTTGTTATGGCATTGCACACTCTTGTCTTGTCGTAGACATACATATGTCTGGTATACAGACCTGCATAGAGAAAAATCGGATAAACTGGGTTGACTAGTAGAGAATACCTTAAAGCATTATGTCTACCCTTTCTAAACAAGTTTTAGTAAAGTGTAAATAAATAAATATATAAATAATACAGCTCATCTAAAAGAATAACGACGTAAGTACAGAAAATGTCTAAATTGGCATGTTGAATTGTCGATGTCTTTAGTCCCCGTCGTAGAAGATCTGTCTACAGAAAAATATCTCAGCGTAGTTTACAATAGAGATATGAATTGATATGACTAAAAATACGAGCGATATTTACAGTAAAAAACTTATCAACACTTCCCCTGAAGAATTGTAAAACCGTCATTACATCGTTGTTCTTTTATATGTACGATATAATATAATATTTATTTATTTATTATAAATATAACAACATAGGTTACTTATACAAGGAGGTCTGACATTGGATTGTTTAATGCATATATTATCTGTTTTAGATTTCATTCTTTAGCCATAATTCTCGTGTCTGTAAAAATATAGTAAAAAAATCCATCCTCACCAGCAATGAAGCAGTAACCACTGAGCGCTTTGCATTCCGGATGGCTGTCAGAGCGCGGCAGCAGATCTTTGCCGTTTTGCAGCCGGGTGGTGGCATTAAGTCTTCCATTAAAGCCGCGAAGTTTCCGCATGATGCAGGGGTTCTCGCCGTAGATTACCGAACTGTCGATGTAGGCCGTGTTCTGGTTCACTTGCTCTCTGGGTCCTGGTAACAAAATCGAATTTCAAATTATTGATTCAAAAAGGAGTCGTCATCGATTCATTATTTCCCACTGTTGTAAGTTAATCTAAGATTTTAATAAATATTTATTTATGAATATAAATAATGGAAAATCTCTTGGATTTTGCCAAAAATACGTTAATTAAGGTTAAAATGTTTTCTTACCAAGTTGCTGTTGTCCAGGGAGACTTCTCATGAAGGGGAAGCATAACCGTTCTCCGGATGTGATGTTGACTTCGGGGTAGTAATGGTCTCCTCGTGGCACCGGGAACGGGTTGCATTCAGGGTGCACCGTCCTCGGGGAATCACAGGATCGACAATCCGGGATAGACTCGTGGAAACCTGGTTATTTATCAAATCAATATGGTTTATTTATGAAATCTGTATTAATTTAAGATGTTATTAAATGATGGTAGAACTTTGACGTGTGTGGACATTATTACCACGCATTTTTGTTGTGTCCACTGTGTTCTGGTTCGAAGGGTGTGGAAAGATTCAGATTCATTTTTTCGAGGCGTTCCGTCTTAGTCCTCAAGAGTAGTCAAAGAAGTAGTGCCCCCAACATCTCACATGAGATGACTTAGAATTCTGTATGATAAAGACAAATATACAAACACTAAGAAGTGTATGTTACAAGACTTGTGTTCCGGTTGGGAAAGATGCGGTTTATATAAGGCTTATCCTGTTTCCGGTTAGATATAGGTGTCCGTGGGCCGCAGTGACCACTTAACATCAGGTGACTTGCACGCTCGTTTGCTACTCTTCAAACAGAAAAAAATGTCGAGGATCGAACCCGAATCCATTCGCACGCCAAACCGGCATGATGACCAATGTAAGTACCAACGAACATCCATGCTCTAAATGCAAGTTACCTTTGTGAATCGGGGTCATGGT
Source organism: Phareas burnsi (assembly GCA_018249415.1). NCBI lineage: Eukaryota > Metazoa > Arthropoda > Insecta > Lepidoptera > Hesperiidae > Phareas > Phareas burnsi. Next base: position 766 of record DWKL01001290.1, on the reverse strand, counting down.
GAGCTCGTGGTCGAGGAACTGCGCGAACTGCATCACCATGAGGGTGTAGCGCGTGTGCAGGTTGGAGATGTCTGGATGGATCACGGTGGAGATGACCCGCGGGGAGGGCAGTGGGGTTCCCGTTACCGAGTTGATGCGCGGACGGCTTACACCTGTAAAAACAAGGACAGGACTGACTTAAAAGAAACAATCGTTATTTTCTTCATCATTAACCCATTGCCCACTGCTGGGCTAGGTGTTTTCAAAATGAAAAGGGTTAAGCCATAGGCCGCGTCAAGCGTGGATTGGTGTAAGTAAATATAAAGTAATTTATTTAATTTCAATAATTAATTTAATTTAAGCATGTTTTATATCCCGTAATCTTTCCGATATTTGTTGTAATAAATTAGGGTAATAGCTATGTTATTTGCAAGTCCCTTACTTAATAACACTCTAAAACGGTCTGACTGACAGCGCACAGTTTAATACCGTGAAATTTTGCAAAATAATTAACATACATGCCGTAACTGATAACTAAGAAAATATTATTGAAAGTTAATTCTTAAAGATCGTATTCCCATACGTCGTGTGCACGTTGGGAAATCCCATTATCCGATTTCCAGTCGAGCACGCGGCCAATACCTAATTCTCACCATTAAATCTTGTTAGGAAAATAGTTTCAACACATTGAACAGCGAACGGTGTTATTTAAAAAATAAATTTAGACCAGATAAAATGTTAAAGTAAAAAAAAAAACATTTATAACACAAATATATATACATATACA
>DWKL01001289.1:0-15021 GCA_018249415.1 Phareas burnsi | reverse complement strand
AAATCGCTGCACAGCGGAACAATCAGACGACCCCAACGTGAATCACACGGAGTCGATTTGAACGCAATTGTGTATTACATGTATATACTAGTAAATAACATGGGAATCATAAGTTTTTATAAAAAAAAAAAAAAAAATGTGTTAGGTAATGAATCTATCATTGGTTTTAGTTTCGACTTTTCACTAATGCGAATGAATACTGAAACTTAGGAAGACGCAGATATTTTCAACTCGTGCTCCTTTTTGGTTGTCTTAACCAAGCCGCCTGTCTAGTAAATGGCAATCCTTAGGCAGACAGTCCGTGATTTTCACTCGAAAAAACAACGTATAATTGTATCCATCACGTAACTATACACATGAGACATAGCTTACGTTGGAGGAGGCGGCGGCGGCGGGCTGGCCGGGCACGGAGTACTGCGGGCGGAAGTTGGAGAAGTTGGCAGCGGCCGCGGCGGCCGGCGAGAAGCCCGGCAGCGAGCCGCCCGCCTGGAACCCGCCCGGGAACTGCGGCATCGCGGCTGCAAGAGAAACCGTTGTTATTATTTATTGTTCCAAATAAAACGAATTACGAAAAATACTATAGTACAAACATAATTGTATAATCAGAAAAAGTTCACATGATGTATTTTGATATATTTGATGTATACACACATGCCAATGAATCGAAGAACTAAATGATTGATTTAACGTAACATAAAGATAATAGAAAAATTTTAACAACTCTTAGTTTCTTAAAACTCTCCGTCGCTCACACAAGTATGTTGTATATCTATATCGTATATTAAGCGCTCAAATGGACATCAATTAAAATTAAAAATAAAATAATTTTTAACCTTTCATTGACTGCTTCATTATGGTTGGTATTTTTGTTATGGTGGTTCGGTTCACTCGCAAATGGTTGGTTGCTTCTAGACATGAATCAATAACATGTATGTAGCTGCAAAGATAGCAACGGTAGTCGCTTACCGGTGGGCGTGGGATTGCCGGCAGTGGCGGCGAGGCGCGAGAGGATGGAGCGCTCTGACATCTGCAAGCGCTGCGCCACCGGCGGGATGCGCGCCAGCGTGGCCGGCAGCCGCGACACATCCGACTTCATGTCCGATAACAGCTCCTCCAACTGATTCAGCACCTGCACCGGACATATTTACCATTTGCAATATGTTTGTAAGCAAACACACAGACCCAGAACAGAAATCTAAATTCTTCATTTAGATGTCTACTTGACCGAAACGTGGAGCCTACATTTATACAGATTAGGATGGTATATACATACGGATCGACAGTAGATAGTAAATAATGGAAAACAAAAGGATAAATCAGTTGTGTAAACTTATGTAACCAAACTTTGTATATTAATTAATTTGATGATTAAAAACGTAACAAAGTATTGCTTTCGATACATTACTACAGGTAGCTATTAGACATTAATTTTTCTTTAGAATTATGTCATCTCTGGTTAAATAACTAAACAATATTATGTTTCCAATGTTGAAACAATTTTCTTAATTTGCAAGTTGTACTGAAGCTAATACTACTTGTAAAACTAGATTTAAAAAATCTGCAAATCTATATATAAAGGTTTTAGATATACAAGGAAAATTGGTATAACAAGATTGTACTCGACTTACTCTATATAAGTTTGAACCTTTATTTGAACTTACTTAAATAGATGTCATTTCTCAAGAAAGCCATGTAGATTTTAGAAACTTAGTCACTTGGGAAAAAAAATGTATCATTAATAACCTACTAATAGTTAATATTTCTCGAGAAAGCTACATAAATTAAAAAAATGTTCAAGTTAGTGACATAGTTTATGGAGAAGTTAATCGACCTTGTGCAACACGGCGTTGGCGGGCTTGTTGCCGGCGAGCGACTCCTTGCTGAGGTGTTGGTGCGACTCGGCGAGGCACTCCACCTCTGCGAAGCGCGCGTTGAGCGACATGGCGGGATGGTTGGGATCCTGAGTCAGGTTCAGGTAGGCCGCGCGCCGCAGCTGCTCCTCGATCACCAGCGCCTGCTCCAGCAACTGCACAACATTCGCACCGTCGTCATCATCAAACCGTTTATAGATACACGAACTATAGTTTGTCGTGGGACGTACCACCGCCGCCTTCATAATCCACCTTGAAGCTATACATGTGTTTCCGTTGGAGATGTGCGAGTGTGCCTAGACACCCTACAGCGAAGCAATCAGCGAAGTCTTCAGGAGTAGTGACGCACCTAACGTACGACCTCAGATAGAACTTCAGTTTTGTTTGACGTTACATGTGGGTATCCATGGGCTGCAGTGACCACTTAACATCAGGTGGCCGGCACACTCGTTTACTATGCTTCAAACAAAAAAACAAAACTGCTCCACTGCTGTGCACGGGTCTGGTCTCAGAATGAGAAGGGTTAGTTACAGTCCACTATGCTTGTCAAGTATGTATTTGTAAACTTCACATATTTTTGAGAATTCTATTGCAGTTAGGTTTCCTTACGACATTTTCTTTCACTGTTAAAGCATGTGAAAGTTGCCCCACTAAATTTTAAATCATAACAGAACTTGTGGCTATGTGTGTCCAGTCTAAACGGTGTGGTTCACCGTTCACTGTGACATTTCAATCTACAATCCTTAAAGTACACATTTAGAGTTCCTTCAACCTGTATCAAAACTTAACTATTATTTGAAACTGATTAATTTCTTACGACCAAAAACAAAACAACATAGTTACCTTGAAACGCCGCGCCAAGAACTTATTCTTGATCTCGAGGAAGTTGCCCTTGCCGACGTCCATCTTGAACGGCTCGTTAATGATTGCGAAGCGCAGGTCGTTCTGGATGTCTTGCCAGCGGCCGTAGCCATGCGTCACGATGCCGGCGAGCAGCCAGTAGTCGTGCCGCCGGTGCCAGATCTCGTACTCCCTGCCGGGCGCGGCCGCTCGCTCCTCGTTCAACCACAGAGTGTGCAACTCCGTGAAGCCGCCGTCGGCGATGTTGAACATGAACTTCCGGCGTTCAACTTTGAGATCCTCCTCCTCTTTAACTAAGACGACGTCGTCGTCGTCGTCCTCCTTTTTCTCGTCCTTGGGCTTCTCCGAACCCTCCGATTCAGCTTTCTCGCTCTTCGCGTCGTCCTTCTTATCGGAATCGTCCTTGATTTCCTCCTTAATTTTCATCGATTCTTTATCATCTGATTTCTTATCTTCCGACTTCTCATCGTCCTTCGGAGGTTCCTCGTCGATAGACATCCGTCGCTCGGCCTCCTTCTCCTCCTTCATCTCCTTGGGAACTTCCTTCTCTTCCGATTTCTCTTTCTCGTCTTTAATATCACTGGTATCCATTGGCTCGTCCTTGACATCTTTGCTATCGGACTTGTCGTCCTTGGCTTCCTCTTTCTCGTCCTTCTCAGATCCCCCAGGCGTCGGAGCTTGGCCGGAAGCTTGAGTGACTTGTGTGGGCGCGGGTGACGGTGCCGCCGACGTAATGGGGGTTGCCGTAGAAGGAGCCGGACTCGGAGCGGCGCTCTCGCCCGCCGCACCCGCTATCTTCACCGGTTCCACTGGCTTCCGGATCAATTCCGGCATGCTGTAATAACCATTGATGTGTTCAAATTCTTGCACTTTCTTTCTAATTAAACTCATTACACCGATTCTTGTTAAAACATGTTGCCTAGATAGACCCTCCCTGGGAACGCCGTCAGCGAATGTTTCCGCATTATCGGCGCCCGGTTCACAAAGATGGCGCATAAATAAGGACACGTATGCTTTGAAATTTCGTTCGGATTTTCCGCGTAGATCTCTCACTAGCCACTGCGAATTGAACGCGTCCTGGGGCGGCATGCCGTAGCGCATGATCGCGTTGAGGAATGACTTTCTTTGCCTGGCGTTAAAGCCGAGCACTTCCATATTTCCACCAACCCTGGCGAGTAGGGGTGGCAACGGCCTATCCCTTTCCTCGCGTCTCTCGAGACGTCGCTTGCTCCTCCGACTGATGAGGTCACCGTTATCATTTTTGTCGTCGAAGTCATCATCTTCCTTGTCATCGTCGCTACCTTGTGAGAAATCGGAATTGTAATCCGAACCATTTTCCTGCCAGGTTGAATCCTCCCTGTTCTCTGTTTGTGCAACGCTTCCGTCATTGTAATTGACCTGCTTACGTACTCTTTTGCCTTTACCCAGTGTCCTGGCCTGATCTTCTTGATGTTGTTCGTAATGATGCCTGAGCAGTTTGATCCAGTAAGCTGGGTCTGTGTTTTCAGCTTCCTGCTTAATAATCTCAGTATCGACCTCCTCCTCACCGTCGCCTTCCTTCGTGGAATAACTGGCGACTTTGAATGAACTCAGGTACTCGTTGGCCCAAGACTCCTTCTGTTCTATACCCTCTTTTGAGCGATCGAGCAATTCGCCGACAGCCTTATCGTCGTAATGAATAGCTTCTTCTTTACCCTCCTCTTCCTTGAACAGTTCCTCGGTACCAAATCTGAGAATGTCGTCCAACTCTTGCTTTGTGAAATTAGCGCCTTTACCGCCCATACCGGGGCGCACTACCAAGTGGGTCAACATCATTTTTCTCTTAGCTACCTGAGTGACTCTCTCTTCCACACTGTTGCGAGTTACAAATCGGTAAATCATTACTTTGTTTGCTTGTCCGATACGATGAGCTCGTGAAAATGCCTGAATATCGTTATGTGGATTCCAGTCAGAGTCGTAAATGATTACAGTGTCGGCAGTTGCCAAGTTAATACCTAGACCACCGGCCCTCGTCGACAAGAGGAACACGAACTGCTGAGCTCCAGGTGCGTTAAACCTATCGATAGCTTCCTGACGGATCGTACCAGTAATACCGCCATCAATCCTCTCATATTTATAACCTTCTCCCTCCAAGAAGTCCTCAAGAATATCCAACATCTTCGTCATCTGAGAGAAAATTAGGACTCTGTGTCCTTGTTCTTTTAGTTGCTTTAACATCTTCGACATCAAGACTAGTTTTCCGGAAGCCTTAATCAAAGCCTGCGTGTCGTAATTCCCGTGAGGACCTAGCGGAGCCTCTTCGGCCGCAACGGGGAACAAATATGGATGATTGCAGCATTTCTTCAAGTCCATCATCACATTGAGCAACGAAACCGTTTGACCACCACTCTTAGGATTCAAGGCCTCATAATTCCTGGTCAAAATGTACTTATAATACTTTTTCTGCATGGGCGACAATTCGACTCGGACGATAAACTCTGATTTCGTTGGCATATTCTTGAGCACGTCGGCTTTGAGACGACGCAGCATGTGCGGTCCCAACATCTCGTGCAACCTCTTCACTTGTTCCTCCTTCGATACGTCAGCGAATTCATTTTGGAAAGCGGCGAGGTCATTGAATTTATCCTTGTTCAAGAAGTTAAGAAGATGGAACAACTCTTCGAGATTGTTCTGTAAGGGAGTACCCGTCAAAAGCAATTTATAATTTATGTGATAGCCAGCTAATAGTCTGAAGAATTTAGATTGATTACTCTTTAGCCTATGGGCTTCATCCACTACCAGGACGGCCCATTCAATTGAGCCCAAGCAAGTTGAATCGATTGAAATCAACTCATATGATGTAAGCAGCACATTGAATTTAACTTGGGACTTTATTTTCGAAGGTCGGCCGCCTCTGTTGGCGCCGTCGTCAAACGTTAATTCATTCTCTCTTATAACTGCTCTCGAGTCCTTGTCACCAACATATGTAATGCAGTATAAATCCGGCGCCCACAGTTCGAATTCTCTTTCCCAATTTATAATTGTCGATAGGGGTACCGAGACCAAAAATGGACCCTTGCAATGTCCTTCCTTGAATAGTGAATACAGGAATGTGACAGTTTGGATAGTTTTACCGAGACCCATCTCGTCGGCCAGAATTGTATCAATACCTTGACCCCAGGAGTACCGCAACCAGTTGAGACCCTCCAGCTGGTAGGGATGTAGCTGCATACCAGTTTCATACACAAACGGAGGTTGATCTTCATATTTCTTATTGAGGTTAGTAGTGGGACGGTCAGGAGGGGGATTGTACTTCCTGGGTTTCATCTGTAAACCACTACTGCTCTCGTCGTCATCGATCACGTCTTTATTCTTGCTTTTACGTCCCGCCTTCTTTCCCTTGCTCCCCTTCGTTTTGCCTTCCGATGTAACGTAGGCTCGCATATCCTATGAACAAAATATTGGTATAAAGTAATTAACACTTCACACACAAGATTATTATTTTCGATAATTTAAAAGTTTTCTATCTTTACATATGATACCGTTGGGTATTTTTATTCCTCTTCTTTGGTCTATGGATTGAATTTGTGACTGAAATTTGAGTGCTGTGAATTTTGTTTAATTTAAAGTATAATTACTAATTTTTCGATTCAAATACAATTTAAAGTACAGAATTATCAAAACATTTACATGCTATTAACAAATGCGGCGCTAATATTCGAAACAAGATTCCACAAGACGTCAGTACCTGATAATATTCCATGGCGGCCTTGAGGCCGGCAATATCCTCATGTTCGGACTCCCAAGTGGCCTGGTCGTAAGACAGGTCGCGCCACTTCACCAGGTAGTACGTAGTGCCGTCGCGCGACGTGCGATGGTTGATTACGCGGTGCACTATCAGCCACTCCGGCTTCACACCATATCTGTACCGACACATAATATGTATTGAAAATGTGTTATTAAAAATGGTTTGTTGGATTTTAATTTGTAGCCATTAGATTCCCCTTAATAGGCCGAATGACACCTAAAATTGTAAAACATCGGCTTTAACACTCATACAAGTTGACTATTAAATATGCATTTAAGTTATGTTTAAAATAAAGAACATTACACAACATTTATTTCATGGTAAGTACAGATGGTCAAATGGAAGAGTATCCGGTCACGCCCTTCATGATGGTAAGTGATCACTGCCGCCCATAGCAACCCCAACATTATTAGTGTATTACATTAGGTTAGCCACAGATGTGTTGCTACAGCTGAGAACTAAGTTAGAATGCCTTGTAAGTATATAGAATAATGCTATAAACGACAGAATAATGCTGTAATAGACCAGAGCAGCATGTAACACTTGTGTTACAGAGCAGATAGACGTGTGGTGACGGTGCCTATAAAGTTAAACCCCAGGCCATTTCTATTACTGTAAATTTCAGTACCCACCTGTAATATTTCTCCTCTAACGCCTTCTCATCAGGGTCTTGATCTTGATGGTGCTTGTTCTTGAGCCTCTTGCGCATCTCGCGCTCCTCTATGGGCTCGTCCAGTTTTGGCGGCTCCTCGGGGTCCGATTTGCGCATGTAGTAACGATACATCAGCGGATGGAACACATCCAACTGAAAAGATAGGCTGTTGTCATTAGATGTTTCTTGACTTAAATCATGACGTTCATAAAAAAGAACAAACAAGAGCAAGATTTACTAACATCCTGATTATATATTTCACTAATCTGGACATCTTTTGTTTTCAAAATATTTTTATCCAATAACTAACATTTCATTAATTGACAGTAACATGTTACTTAAAATAGAAGGCATAGGTGAAATCATAAGAAAATTACCAGATCGGTTAGTTTATAGACAACTCACTAAAATATTTCTTTGAATATATAACATTGTAAAGTTTTGGAATATATATGATAAATGAGATAATAACAACAACAAACCGATAGGATGCGTTAACTACTTTTTATCACTTCTTAATATAAAAAACAACACAATTACCTGAATCTCAGAGATCCAGCTGCAATGCCAATAGGAGCGCTCGTGCCACTTGACAAAGAACTCACGCGAGCGTGGCGCCTTCGACTTGGGTGCCTGCTCCTTCCAACGCCATGTCAGGATCTTCGCCACTTTGCCCTCCAGTGGGGGACACTGGAAAGACGTTATATTTCAGTTATAGTCAAATGTATTCGTTTTAAAAATAAATGTAACTCGCGATAACTAACACGTGGATATAGGAATAACGAGAAGAGAAAACTTTTAATCAAAATGTGATTTTACCTGTATCACAAAGTATGAGGAATTAATTTGTTTCAAGATTTATTTTAAACTAAATGACAAGTAATATAAGTGGCCAAGTTATTTGGATTTTACTCACACTACATCTTGGACATTTCCACTCCCCGTCAGGTACTTCTTCTAGCGGTGGATTTAGACAGAAACGATGGTAGGCTGATGGGCAAGAATCACAGCACAAGAGTTCGCCACCATCCTTGCAGATCCTATATGAATTAAAAATAATAATAAATGTTGCTTACAGACATATGATAGGTTACTTTCATAAGAAATTTAAACTTAGCCCTCAAGAGGAGATATAACCCCTGTTGTATCAACAACAGATGTCCCTAACTACCCCACTTATCTGCAATTAGTAGTCACGTTTGCACTTTAAACTTTTACTTACCCAGCATTTGAACACAAAACGAACGAGCAAAAGCAATAGTACAACAAACACTTGTAAGAAATAAGCAAACTGGAATTACAATTTCTTTTTTTACATTCTGCTATTTTAATCATTTAATCTCAATATATGTCCAAAGGAATTAAAACCTTAAGCAATTTCACTTTTAATATTTAAAGAGAAGGTAGAACCCCACAGGCTCAACTTCAGAAGCACCACTACCACTCCTATTTCTACCCTATAGCAGCAGAGTTAAACACTGCTGTGTTCTAGTTTTAAGCATGTGGTAAGGTAGAGACACTAACGCAAGGCGTCCTGCCATAATCCTTAGGGATAGCCATACACCTTTGGCCAACTTCAGATGGGATTTCAATCCTATTAGAAGTTGATAATGAATGGGTGCCCATGAATGGCAGTGACCACCTACGAGGTGGATTACATGTTCTGACCTCTATGCCACAAAAAAACCAATGAAAGGTTTTTGTTTCTTAATTACATTAAAAAAATGTCGCTCACCTGCAGAACTCCTGGTGCTCGTCATCTTCCTCCTGATCTTGGTTGCCCTCCGACTGGCAGTGCGGGCACGACCAGCGCCCCTCGGGCGTCTCCTCCAGCTCTGGGTCGAGGCACACCAGATGGTACGCGCGCGGGCACGTATCGCACAGGATGATCTCACCGCCTTGCTGGCACACCTACAGGTGAGACGCATACACGACTTTAGTAATATTTTTAAATGCTTATCTTTTTTTTTTTAAATAACAAATGAGTATAAAGTCGCAGAGAAGGCACGGCTGTACATAGATATCCGTAATTAATCCCAAATAAGTTCTACTTAAGGTTAGCCACAACAATATTGCCATTCCTGAAAATTCATACCACTCGCAAAGACCTCATATTGTTATCTCTCCCTCACAATAGCCTGCAAGCCAGGATACAGCAGGATTTAAAACTGCTGTCATAAACCAGAAATAGATGTGATATTTACCACTACTATTATCAGGCAGAAATAAATGAAATAGGCTTCTACCACCCAGAGACACCCAACACACAATTTTTATAGACAGTTTCAGTTTTACTTATAAACCCTTGTGTTTTACTAAGCTTAATAATAAGATATGTTTCGGTAAAAAGTAGCCATTATCAACACCTGTAATATTCTCTTATATCTTTACAACAAAGCCCGATAAAGAAACAAAGAAAAATTTATACTTTCAAAAAATTATTTTACATTTTAGCACAATTATTTAAACGTCATTTGAAGTTCCAACAAACATCTAGACTTTCTCTAATGATTATATTAAACACAAAGCATTTGATAATAAATCTTCTTCAAACCGCTTTGTCCCACTGTTGAGCAAGACTTTGGACTCAGAATGAAAAGAAATTATGCCATAATCAATAAAAAATAATAGTTGGCCAGATTGATAACTTCATAAACCTTTGAGAACTTTAAAATAATCTCTCAATCATGTTGGCTATTCTTATTCCCTGTTAAAGTAAGTCATATTTAATTTTTAATATGCAAATTCAATAAATCAAAAGTGTATGCCTGGGATTTGAATCACGGATCCCCAGAACGAGAAGCCCAAATTTTACCACCAGGCTCTCACGGCTTATATATGGAATAATAATAATGTTTAATACCTCACAATAATCCTGATGTTCTTGCTCCCCCTCGGTGCCGTCTGGGAATTTGTTTGTGGTTTTCATTTTCTTCTTCTTTTTGCTTTTATTTCCAATTTTGGTTTTTGCTTTCTTTTTAGGCTGTGGCTACAAAAAAAAGTTTGTATCTAAATTAGTATTGTTAATTCAATTAGGATTATAACATTAGTTTTCAATGTACATTTTTTAGTGCCAGAGGAGTAGAAAACGAGTGTGCAACCACCTGATGTTAAGTGGTCACTGCAGCTCATGGACATCTAACCTCAAAGTAAAGTAACTCCTCTATAACACTAAGGTCTACTCTTGAGGACTAAGGTAGTCGCCTCGCTTTAAGTGTACTTGACAAACATACCTCTCCAACCAAAACACAAAAATTGCTTCATGGTGAATTATGAAGGCGGCGGTGGTACCTCCCCGTCGAACTATAGTTCTACCCCTACAATAGACACAATGTTCTACACCTTCTATATATACAACTATTTTAAATATTTTGGGTACAATATAAATATAAAAATGTTAGCTGTAAGTTTAAAACTGTTACTAAAACTTGCACTATCTAATAGAACAAAATGAACATTGAAATAACATCAAAATTTTAGCTCGATCAAATGTTATGTGTATTAAAACAAATACAACAATTTTGTGACATATTAACATTTCTTTTTAAGTAGAATACTTTTTTAGATTTTAACTAAACCAGATACAATTCCATGCATTATAGATATATACCGGAAGATTAGGATCTTCCTCTTTGACTGGCACATTTTCTTCAGGCCCAGCACTGGATGGTTTGTGGTCTTCAGCCTCTGCCAGCATCTGCTCAAATTCTGCATCCGAATCTGAGTTCGCACCTGCACTGCCTTCATGCTCTTCTTCCTATAATTCATTATCATCATCTTTATCAATGCATTACTACATTGCTAAGTGGTAAACTTATGTCTCCTCTAAGAATGAGAAGGTCTAAGACATAATCCAACAAGCTGATCAAGTGCAGATTGATGGAGTTCAGACACCTTTGAGGAATTCACAGACAGCTCTCAGATATCAAGCTAAACCACTTGATATTAGATCACTGCCACCCGTGGATAGCAGCAATCAACATGTAATGTAAACAAATAGGATTAAAGTGCTTTGTTGCCGTTCAGGGCTAAGTTGGAATGCCTCGTGTGTCACGCCTAATATCCCCTTACTACGCCTTCTTCGAATCAGAACGCAGCAAAGTTCAAAACTGCTATTATAAAGCAAAAAGAAGTGTAACTGTAGTGTCTCCGGTGCCGAATCACGAATCTTCTACCTTTTTTTACGATTTTACATTACACTACTCGCGATTCGACGAATGTTTGTCTCGGCATTCGGCGAATTCCGCATATTTTGTCTCTATCACTAGTACTATTATTGGTAATTATGTATACATACGCTACTGGTCCTCTTTCGCTTGCTGAATTTGATCTTGAGCGTGGGCACCTTGGGCTTGCGGCCGGGCTTACCGCGTGGCGCGGCGCCGGGCTGACGCGGCTTACGGCCGCGCTTGCGCGGCGCCGGCGTGCCCTCGTCGCTCACCACTGTATCCTCCTCTTCCTCCTCTTCATGCTCGTCCGTCGCCTCCTCCACGGTCTACAAGTTGTTCAATTACCGCTTTAGGCATGTTAAGGAGAAGTTTAACACGCGCGTACATATCATTACAAGTAAACGACATGATAAAAATAGCTGGTAAACAAAGAATATGTGTTTATATTAATTTCTGTCTCTTCCATGTCTATTAGTATCATTTCACTCACTAAAAAAATATATTAAATGTATGTACACACAAGTTAAAAATTTAATAAGTAACTATGAATAACCATCATTTTATTTAATGAAGCATTATTACAAATATTGCAAATGTTACAGATTGTGTACAAACATAGTTTGACAAACATCTTGTATAACAAATCGTAAAAAAATATTCTTTATATAATTATCAGAAGAGCTTACACAGTAACTTTGTACATTATGTTACACCTTCCACAGATAATTTAATACAAATTTCGTAATCTTTAGTGCTTCCTGTATGATTGTTTAGGAGAAAAAAACATATATATTTAATTGCATACCTTGGCTTCCTTAGGAACGCGTCCAGGCCGTTTCGGCGTGTAGTCGGACGCATTGGATGTGTTAGTGTTCTCCTCTGAGCCCATGTTCTGTGAACCCCCGCCCAGGTGCGGGTTGGTCTCGCAGAACAATCGCCATTTGGCCGCTACTAACATCATCAGCTTTGATACTGGCACCTACGCCGCAAAGTACAAATACATATATAAATGAGTCATAAAAATATACTTTTATAAATTTGAGCAGGGAGATAGATAAGTTTCTACATCTTATACAAATGAATACAAAGTTAAAGCACTATATTGCCGTCCTTAAGGTAAAATACCGTAATCCAACATGCAGCTGATTTCGACATATTTAAGTTTTCATGATCAGCAAAATACAAATTTAAAGTTTTAGAGAAATAAAAATAGATCCAAAAGAGCACTTCCAAATAGTGTTTGGAAGTGCTCTATTAGATCTATTTTTATTTTTTGGTATTTTGGTGTTATTTTTATTTGGTCATTAAGTAACACAATTTTTTTAAAGTTACCTTCTTTATTGACCATAACTCCAAAAGTGGTTTTGATATGTAATGGCACTATAGCTTAAGGACGTCAAAATAGTATCCACTTTTCGACTCAAAATTTTTGTATAATCTCTAAGTACATAAAATATTACAAAAATGGAAAACAATAGTAATATGACATATAATCTATAATATTAATATTACACAAAGCTTTTATTTTATTTACCTTTGGATTTTCTTTCACAAGGAGGGGCCTCACGTGCTGTTGGAAAAGCTTGTATGAAGTCAAGTTTTCCAAGTCCGCATCAGTGTATACAATTTCCACATCTGTGAGACCGAATGAGGAACACACTTCATCAACTGTGGGCATACCTGCAAGAATCAAATTGCATACGTTACTGTTATACTGACGTACTTCTAATTAAGTTATGAGGCCATTTTGTTCTCATTATGCTCCATTGGCTGAAAGTAATTACAAGATGTTATAAGGTAACAAAGATGAAGTTAATACAAGGCCAGAATAGAAGGCCCAAAGTATATTCTTATAAAGGGTACAAGTCTTTTTAACTGCCAAATAGACATTGACAAATGAGTGACTGGCTAATTTTGTGTGCCAGCGTTCATTATTTATATGGCAATTGCCGTAATGTAAATACGTAATGTCATTACTTTTTTCAAGTTATACGGTTTGCGGTATATATACTACCAGCTGGTTTTTCATTAGCATATTATGTAACACGTCATTAGTCTTTATGTAAAATAGTGAAGACAAAAAACGAATGAAACCATTTCTAATCTATGATGTATGAAAGTATTTTTTTTTTTCATAAATACAGTGATATGTTTCAAGGTAAAGCATTTCAGATTTTTACAATAACAATACTAAAGTGTGGGGAAACCCGCACAACTCTGGAGATACCCTTACATGAAATATGTATTAATTATAAACTCTTAACCAATTATACTGAACAACGTGGAGCATGTTGCTAGTTCAGTTAGCTGTAAAGTTATAACCAGGTTGTCGCTATTAATTATTACAGATATATGAAAAAAAATTGTTATGTTCGAAGAGTAGCAACCGAGAGTGCAGGAGAGGCCCATGTACTACATCGACGTCTAACCTCAAACACGAATGAAATCCTAAGACAGACCTGCGATAGTACATAGCTGTGTTACCATTCCTGAAGACTAAGAAAGTCGCTTTGTTTGTAAGTATACCTGACAATCATCCCTCTCCAACTGAAATGCAAAATTATTTGAGGAATGATTATGAACGCGGTAGTGGTATATCCCCGGTAGAATAGTAGTAGGTAGTAGGTAGGTAGAACTACTGTTCTACCTACCTACTACCTGATAAATGATATATTCAATAATATTACAAAATGGCTGGAAGACTTCCTTACCAGACCCTGAATCAGAGGCGGTAGCGGACGTATTATGCTTACTGCCGCGACCCTTGCGCGATTTTTTAGTAGACATCGCACTGAGGGCGTAGTCGCTGTCGCCCTCCGCCTCGATCTCCAGACCGAATTCGTCATCCTATATAAGAAGAATAATTCGTTTAATCGTTTCATTTAAGAGTGAATATTTAATGTGAGATGTGGTATTACTTGTAACATTATGTCTGCACATTTTTTTAACATACAAGTCACTATGCTCTAACTGACACTAGCATGCACACCTGTGCAGATTTTAAACTTTTACAATAGACATTATCGATGTAAATTATATTCTCTATGTGAAAATAATAATAGCAATTTTTTAACCCCATGTACGTATCTGCACTTTACAAAAATAAAAATCCAGGACTAATTTATTCCGTGTTTCTCTTGTTTATACTAGCTAATGATAATGAATTTATAGGATACTTAATAATAAATATGGTATTACTAAATTTTATAAAGGTGATGGTTATGTTATTAGCGAAATTTCGCGCGTTTGTGCCTGTAAGACTGCCATCTGCATTTAATTATTTTTTTTATGCAGAAACCAATAATATGAAATAAACTGTTTCGATAACATGCTAATGAGCACGGTCACTGACTATAAGACTTTTTATGTCTCTCTGCTGGGCATAAGTCTCTTCCCAGAACTGACGGAGGCTTGGAGTTTATACTACCATATGCTCCAATACAGCGGTGAGACACAAGTTAGTAGCATGCTTAATTTTTGTGGATTTGTATAGTCCATTAAAGTAACATTATAGAATAAATAATAATAATCAAGGAATGTAATATAATACCCAATACTGTAGTATCTAATAGTTATTAAACATCCAATAACTGACATTGCATATAAACAATATTATTATAAATTTAGGCCAATATTTATAATTTTTTTTTTTTTATTTACTATAAATTCAAATGTGTTCCT
>DWKL01001288.1:0-15026 GCA_018249415.1 Phareas burnsi | reverse complement strand
ATATATTAGCAACACAGGGAGGTATTCATCTGCTAGAGAACAATCCCGGACAAAGAGGAAACTCGAAACTCGGGCTAACCCCCACCATTTTCCCCTCTCCCCGGG
Organism: Phareas burnsi; assembly: GCA_018249415.1. Taxonomy (NCBI): domain Eukaryota; kingdom Metazoa; phylum Arthropoda; class Insecta; order Lepidoptera; family Hesperiidae; genus Phareas; species Phareas burnsi. Next base: position 14,921 of record DWKL01001288.1, on the reverse strand, counting down.
TGTTAAGTGCCGTGGGGAATGAGGTTGGGCAAGGATAGAAAATCCCCATACAGGTATTCTCTGCCAGTCGATCCTGGGTGATAGACATAGTCAGTGAATCGAAATAGGCCGGCAGTCCCGAATATGTGATCATTTTCGTAGTGACCTAACGCCTCAGTAATAAGTTTGGCTTAGGTGCATTGCAATTCAAACGTGTAATGCCTCATATATCCAAGAAAACATGACGCTGTAAAGCGGAAATCACCATTTACAAGGGAGATAACTGTACCACAAATTTGTATGTATGTCCGCGCAATTGTTAGATGGTAGATATAGATATAGTTCGCCCGGGGAAGTACAATCGGCACCCACAGAATTCATTGAAAGCGAACTTGTTTCGGTTGGTGAGGTGTGCTTGTCGGGTACACTTACAGCGAGTGGTGTCGAATCTAAGTATGACCTCAGATAGGACTGCAGCCCTGTTTGAGATCAGATATTAATGTCCATGGGTTGCAGTGGCCACTTCACATGGGGTGGTCTTTCCGCTCGTCCGCTACTCTTCAAACATAAAAAAAATATCTTAAACTATTATATATTCCATCTACAAATCTCATATAGCAAATTAAGTGTGTCAACATTATATTAGGTATGTCCATAAAAAATGACATTATAAACTGTCACCTATGTCTCTTGGATTTTTGAACAAACTTTTAATATTGGAATGATTTATTGTTTCCATCGGACCACGCATATTCTAATGGAGGCCATACACATCAGGGTTTGCATGATGGTTTTAACCGTGCACGCATAACCGACAGGTGCCGACTGCATGTACATGCGCCGATAACTGTACAGTTTTATCACATGCACGCTAAGGTTCGCCTGTCGGTCATGCATGCAAGGCTAAAACCATCATACAAACCCTAACATGCATGGCCTCCATTAGAAAGGATTCGCCTTTAACCGAGTTAATCTATGGTTTTCAGAGAAGGCACCGATTTTTAAATGTTCGTACTACTTCTGAAGTCGATTTTGTTAAATATGCTTTATGTTTCATCTCAGCGTCATGCAGCCGATCTTGCTTCCAGTGCGAGAACGCCAACAAACCTTCCCTACATGTGACTATACGAGCATGGCTTCTGGAAAGCCGCTTACTATTAAATAATTAATTATTGAACGTTGAAAAAAAATAAAAACATGATTAATCATTGGCCTTAAAATGTGTGTAATCTGTGACCATGTGAAGACTGCTAATTAAAAAAGTTCTATGACGTTCCGTTGGCGCGAAAACTGACTTTTCACTTTAGCACGAGGTTTTATTTATTTTTGCATTTTGTGATCGTTGATTGAGAACTGCAAAAAAATATAGAATGTTTTCTAGTTTTCATCTTGAAGATTATATAACTAGGTACTTAACATTAAAACTCTTAGATGTGTTTGTTTGTGAACATAATTTATTATAAATGTTTATTTAATTATGACACTATTAAGGAAGAAAACACTTGTATTGAATTGTTTCAGCAAAAATAAAGGTTTTTCTGCTTTAAAATCCGTTTGGTTTTTAATTATTAGATAAAGTTATTTTATTGTAATTGTTATATATAGATAAATTTCGCTCGTTTGCAAAATTGCCAAAAGATTTTATAGAAAATTAAATAATTAATATTGTTAGACGGAATTTGGACGAATTTTATGTATGTGGTTTTTCTTACATTATAAATGGCGGTAATATTTGTAAATATATGTATAGTGTTACATTTAATACACGCGAAATTATGAATAAACACTTTTTAAAAAGATGTCGTGCGTTTTCATTTTATTACCACAGTATAAATGTTTTATTTTATTTTAATTATGTACATACAAAACCAGTGTAGCCTAGTGGTTAGGATCCTCTCACACCGGATGTCCGGGCCTTGAAACCCGTAAGCACGCCCGCAGCTCTAATTTTACAAAATTATGTGCGCCAAGAAAAATTCACTATCACTTCCCTTAACAGTGAAGTTAACTTATACATCTGAGAGTTCCTTGTAAAGTGCTCGAAAGTGTTCGAAGTTTGCCGATCCAATTGGCCAGCGTTGTCGACTATGGTTTAATGCTTCATTCTGAGAGGTAACCCAGACCCAGCAGAGATTCGTTCACAAAAACCTAAAAATATAGTACGAAATTTCCCAAAAAAATTACAAGGGCTACTCATTCCACAAAAAAATCTCTTCCAACCCGCAAAGCAAGCTTAAATGGATACAAAAAAATGGATGATACCTAAATATCATATATATACAATTGGCATATCATATAATATATACTGGGTTGTTGGCTGTTTGACGTTAGGTGGGTATCCATTGGCTGCAATGACCATGGCATCAATCAGGTAGCTCGTTTGTTACTTTTCTCACACAAAAAATATGATAACCGTTATAATTTTTTTATACTTTATAAAAGGAATATCACAATTTTTAGAAGTACGTAATTTTGAAGAACGGGACTTCAATAAAGCAAACACTGTATTATTTCGTATATTTTTATTAACTAGTTGGCAGTTTATGACTAAAGTAAAATACACAAACGAATCTACATGTTACCTACGAGATAATAAATGGCATACAAAAGTAAACATAGGTTAACGTAGTGAATTTAGAAAGAATTTAACTTTGGTTTATCCCTTCCCAGATACTGTTGGGACCACATTTCAAGTTCCAATAATACTGAAACAGCAAACCGATGCCAAAGTTTTATACTTATCACAATAAATAGGTTTCTTTATAATTTCTTAATTAGGTATAATTCGCCAGACTGTATGGCCGCTCTAAATATTTAGCAAGTAACCATGCGCATAGAACAGCCCGACGATACAGACCACAAAACAATACGAAAACTACAGAAATGTTGCTATGAGCTAATTCTTCCGGGATCATTGTTGTCACTTTATCAGTCTCCCTATTGTCACGCACATGTTTGCACGTAGTCCCCAGCAGCACTCTCCCACCCCCATCAGGATCCGAGACTGTAGCATGGGAAGTCCCTGTGCTGTTGTTGCCAAAACTGGCATAACACATTAAGCTCAATCGGGCGCGTGAACCACGCCCCCTTCGCACTTCTATCGTTCGTTACTTTCTATACTATTCTGTGACTGTAACATGCGTCTGCGCATACAAAGCGAAAGTTTTGAGCTGCCACAGATTCTGGCTGTACCCATACTAATAATGTTAGTTCCAACAATGGAGAAATAATTAAAAAATAACCAAATCATTGAAACCTCTACATCACTTTTACGAGTAATATATGTATATAAATATGTTTATTCATTGTATTTTCAATAATACGGAATACACTTAATCCTAAATTTATTAGTATCCCTAATTAAGACTATATTCATTTTAATATTTAATACGTTTGGATTGGAATAACAATGAGAGTAATGATAAATCGTCATATATCATAATAAAAACATAACCTAAGCAAACCAAAACTAAAGAAGACAGTATGTTTTTCGTTCTTAATTATAAAATACAGTTATTGCTAAAAATGCATTACAATACAATGAGAAGCATTGGTACAATTTGCGTATAATCGAGATCAAGCTTACACTTTACTTATCGAAAGGTATTTATACCAATTAGCACCATTTAAATATTGCCTTTAGGATAAAGGCACATTAAATTAATGAATCCTTTCCGTCTGTATGTGTTGGTTATTATTTTAACTGTTTCACAATATCATTTTCTATTGAGGCTAGATATGATTTAACGTTTTATTAATATTGTATGTTATTCACTATTAATTCAGTATAGAGAGACTTTAGGGATACTCCTGGATAGTCAACAATATTTTTTTTTATTTACCATTAAAAACCTTTTTACACTTGCAGCCCCGCACTAGGATTCCCTGTGTCGTGGGGGGCATAGGCCTGGTAGACGAATACATAAACACCCAGGTGTTTATGTATTTATTGTGTACTAAACTCATTTTTTAGATGTCTGCCTGGCCGGGACTCGAACCCGGGCCCCTCTGCTACGAGCCCATAATAGAATTTCCTATGTCGTGGGTACCATGAACAGATGTAAGACGAGAACACAAACAGCCAAACTCGGAAAATAAAACTAAGCTCATCATTTAGATGTCTGTCTATCTGGGACTCGAACCCGGAACCCTCGTGCCAGACCGGTATAATAACCGCTGCACCACGCGGTTATCATATGCGGTCTAACGGTATGGACATAGCTTGATGTCTTAAGCCCTGCCTCCGGACAACCATGATTAAACGGAGTCACAGATGCGTCCACCTTCGAATGCCGCAATCTACTTCACAACGCCTATCAAACCAGAACACACAGCGCGAACACCGCGTCTATTAGACAGAAATGATCTGTGTCAGAAAGAGACCTGTCTCGTCAAAATCGAACTCTTAAAATGAAACGCACCGTATGCGTGCGCCCCGCACTGGTGGCTCGGACAGTAAAACACGACAGTTGCGTTTGCCGCAGTCAAAGTGTTAACACATTGACTGCGGCGCTAATAATCGTAACGATCCACCCGTGCGGCGCGCAAAACAACAGGCGTGTTCCAGTACAGCGACACATACCGTACGCGTGCGAGCCGCACGGGTGGCGCGGACAGTAAAACACGGCACATGTGTTCAATGTGTTAAGTACTTCAAACCTCAAGTATTTTAAACACAATATGACGTCAAGTTTTCGAAGACTTTTCGAACCAGAACACAGCAGATGTAATCCTGTTCTTAAGACAGAAGAGATGTATGAAGTATTACAGTTATTTTTAAAAAATACATCTCCAAATAACATCAATGTTAAGACAGAAAAAGTATCTAGTTTCGAACTTATTTTTAAAAAACTCATGTGAATCTCTCTCAAGGACAAAACGTTAATTTTCGTAATGTCCAATATGTCATATTGTCCAATATGGATATAATAAACCGCGCGCGCAATCGAATCAAAATTATCTAAATTACAAATCTAGTAGGATGCCTTACATATAATTCGATAACAAATCCCCTCTACAATGTTACTTGTGAATATTTATTTTTATAATTTAAACATTTTTGGACGCACTTGTCTAACGATGTCATATTTGTTACATACGCGATTTTCGATATGATATTCGATTCGATAATGTTTGATTTTGATATTAGTTACAGTATAATATCGACGGTTAACACATTGACTGCGGCAAACGCACCTGTCGTCTGTCCGAGCCACCCGTGCGGCTCGCACGCATACGACGCATACGGTCTGTACCGGCGTTCTGGAACACTCCCGTTGTGTTGCGCGCCGCACTGGTGGATTGTTTCGAGTATTAGCCGGAGCAGTCAACGTGTTAAGAACCAATAATGTCCAATTTCGATTTAAAGTTTAATTTAGCTTGGACTAATTAAACGATTGCATCAAAATTAATAAATGTTGTAAATAATCGCTGTAGAAATACTATCTAAGTTAAAAAGGAAGTTAAAGATAGATATAAACATTTCCAAAATATTTCTATTTGTAGCAGAGAAATGTTTTTTATATCCTGTATAGTTAGCTTTTTTGAGTTAAGACATTATTGATTTTTAACCGCTGATATATCTTAATAACTTCTAACACTCATAACCCTCGACACTAGGTCTTACCTGTATTGTGGGTGACATGTACACATACGAGTACCCAGACCCAGAACAGAACAGAAATTTAGATGTCTGCCTGACCGGGAATCGCACCTGGAACCCTCAGCGTATCATACCGGTATTACAACCGCTCCACCACACAGATCATCAAAACAAAAATGTATAGTTATTAACATCTTGGTGAGCGCCTAATATTAAATAATAGTTACTTAAATCTCTCTAAACTGCTGAAATGTAGAATTCTTATGCTTGCATTTGTAAAGAAGTAAAAGTGAGTACTTAAGTAAAAATCACTACTTAATTAGCCATTTTTATTTTATAGTTCAGTAATTGTTTGAAGTCAGCGCTGTCAAAAGTTAGAATCCCCACAGAAGCGATCGATCAAATCAAATCAATGACGACTTTATTAAGTGACAGCGATGACTTTGACTTTGACTTTATCAAGAAAGTACGATACAACACGTAATTACTTCTTTATAGACATGGGCATTAGTGCCCAATATTAGTCATAAACATCCTTGTAAATAAAAGTAGCAATTCAATTTTGTCCAAAGCATTCTCATTTACTTTGCATATTATTTATCAGTGGCATTACAATGTAAAGGGTCCGCATCTGCGTATGTAGACTGTATTCATAGGCATGGCCGTATCCACAGATAGACAAAATAATGCGAAACCTTTGATTATATATTTAACTAAATGGATTGCGGGAAGAACACGTAAAAGAACATAGCCGCTAACAGTTAGAAACTATTAACTCAAATTTTACAATTTAAAACCGCTTTTCCCGTTTTAAAATACCTCATTGAGAATGAGTAAATTAATGCATAGGGCAACCCTACACACACTAACACAGTTGGAGCATGTGTAAGTACAGTATGCGGCAACTGAATAATTGTGTTCCATTTTAGTACGGGCTTAATAGGTTGTCTTGTATGTATCTATCAATGTAACACTATACATGTAACACTTCTAGATGTCCAAATAATTTAGAAATCCGCACACGTAGCAAGATCCCATGACGATGTAATATTGAAGACTGTGACCTGGTATTCTCAGCAAGAACAGCTGATGATAACACGGCCGTAACCAAGCGCCTGCTAGTAACTGTGTGGCAATAATGCCATAACGCGTGTTGCTTTAGTTCTTCGTAAGTATCATTTTGAACTTATTGAAGTTATTTCTTTTGGCGCGCTATGAACATCTGATGCGAGGGAATTTCTCCGAATGAAACAAACGTTGCGCGCGCAGATGTCACACGAGTGAAGTTAGTTACTAATGAGAATTATTTTTATTATGATTATTATTTTCTTTACGGTCTGAAGTTATCCAAGTAGTCGCAAGTAACATACACATAGTATTCCTGTTTTATTACTGAAGTAAAATGTTATTTATTTAAAATGTTACTTATATTACATTATTATTCGGGGTATTTGATGTCGTACATTGTTTATCTCAGTTCAAATTTATTTCAATGTGTAAAAAAATTAATTTGTGACTAGCGTCAAAGAAGTATAACTTCTTACGTGCGTACATAAGTACTCACACCGTTTTTCTTGATACATATCGTTATAAAGCTATGCTGTAGTCAAATATATAATCAAAAGCTGACACATTTCCATTTAACACAGGACGTAGCCCTTTCATAACAGACCCTTAGCTTCCATTCGAGCTACAATAAACGACGTCTTTTGTTATTCGTGTACAAAAACGGTACTGAATAGTGAGTGTTGTGTAGTGTATGTGAGGTAAGCATCCTTGTAGATAGAGAAGTGTACCCTGCGGCTAGACTGCGGCCAGTCGGCGGCCAGACGGCGGTCAGACGGCGGGCGGGTGCGCGGGCGGCACGGGGATGGCGAGGCACTCGCCGCCGCGCTCCGTGATGGCCACCGTGCGGTGGTAGTTGACCAGATCAGCTGCAACAATGTCACCGATTACATTGCTGTTTTGTAACTAAGTTGTGGAGACAGTAGTCATGTAACTTGAATAAATTTTTGTTGGTTCAGTTTTTTAAATTTTAATTATTTTATTGGCTTTTTCTCAATAATTATATAGTGATGTTCGACAGTACTCAGGGGTATCAGTTGTTTGGATTGATTATTATCAGCTTTAAGTAGAAGGTTCTTTTTTTATTACGTATAAGGAAAGGTATAAAGATTACTTAATGTCAGTTGAAGTGGGGTATCACTCTGTAATCCTCAAGCGAGAGATACATGAAGAGTTTAGTAGAGTACCACTCCGCACTCCCAAATGTCCCAATTCGTCTGGGGAGGTACCACCACCGCTCTCATAATGCGCCGTTGCTTCACGGTGGATTATGAATGCGGCGGTGGCACCTCCCCAGACGAACAACCGTCTTGCTCTACCTAAATGCTACAGCATCGTACTCACCGAGCGAGCGGTGCGTGAGTTGTCCGGTGCCGAGCAGGCGGTACCCGGCGCCAGCCTCCACCAGGTAGTGGCGCACGCGGCGCGCGGCGCGGTACGACAGCGCGTAGCCGCGCGCGCGCTCCGACAGCCGCACCAGGAAGCTGCCCGCCGCGCGCGCGCTCAACGCCCGCTCTGCCTCCTGCCGGCTGATCAGGCCTGCGGGCGCACAGGCACGTGAGCTGTCTCAAATAATCTTTCACAAAATAATCTCTGAATATGTTATATTGGTGTGTATGTATGTATGTATATTATATATGTAGTTTTATTTATGGATTCTTTAGTTAATTTAGTTCAACCGTAGATTATCTCTGTCATGTTGTGGCTACCGCATATTTTCTCCGTCCCCCAGGGTTGGCTGGCAGAAAATGCCACATGGTCTTAAGTCCGTCCTTCGTATTTGTTTGCGATAGCAAATAAATAAATGTATATATGATACGAAGTCAATACAATGCAAAGATACGATACAATGCAGCCTTTTTACTTGACACTTTATCTGTCAACTGCCAAATTCATAGAGAAATTATAACAATGATTCTTCTGTCTATGGTATGTAGTATATTTATTATGCTGCATGGTTTCCACTAATTAAAACCCCTCAAAAGTCGTCATATTTAACCAAAAACCATATCATATATCTTTTACTTTTCCTAATTTCTAACCCATGAAATTATTTATTAATTTAAGTTTCTTCGTTTTTACGTTAATCATTGGCAAATTGGCCAAAGGCCGAGAAGCCATAGCACAAAATAAAAAAAAATAAACCTCAACAACAACACGCCTTAAATTGGAAGCTTATGTTAACTTACCATGAAACCAGTCAACGGGCTTGTTGTTCTCGTCCAAACCGACTCCCTTCTTCAACTCGTGTGTCCTGAACCATTCCACCACTGCCTCCCTGTTTAGCGGTTTATCAACTGAAATGAAATAGAAATAATTTATGGTCGGTCCGTGATTATTTTGAAGGTCATGTGACGAAGGAAATTGAGTATTATTTATTGGTAATCGATCTAATCATCCGACGACATGACTTCATTGTGGACAGCACCTTCAAGGCCAGTATAATAACATCTTCAAAGCTCTGTTGCGACTGCCAAGCTTACAGTGCTATACATGTTTGCAGATACACATACTAAACATTTCTACTCAATCATGCGAAAGGAACTGCATCCGCCATTCAACATACGCGTAGAGGTGACGACAGATTTCTGAAGATGATAGCGGACAGGATGGACCCAGCCTTCCTCGAAAGATTCGTCCAAGAGAAGCAGATTGGTACTAATTGTAATACTGATTTTACCTATTATTTCGTGACACTTTAATGATAATGAATTTGATGACAACAGATATAACTGTAATTACAATCCATTGTGCACTAATTTATTTTTAAGAAATGTGTTACTAACTATGGGTTTATTTGTCCGAAATAAACCAATTTCGATTTTTTTATTTATTTTAAGTTACCAAGCTATCTGTAGATTGAGCTTTGCTTGGAAGTTTGCATATTAGTATGTATTTTTATATATATTATTTTCTGTATGTTTTTTAATTTCTAGAAGAACTTTCAGTTTTTTTTATTTTTTATTTCTTTGATCCGTCCATACATTTGTAACGTCTTATTTAATGGATCTAATAATTAAATATCAGTTAATAACAATATAATAATAATAAATAAAAATCAAACTAAGATTTTGGTAGTCTATGTGTTGTTTTAGAGATTAAGTTGTCGAAATTATTTACAATATATGTACCTTGCGGCCCTTGCGGCTCGACGTCCGCGCTGCGGCGGTGCGCCTCCCGCGCGGCGCGCGCTATCTCGCGCATCGCCGCCTCTGCTTCCTTCGCTTTGCGCTCTGCGAGTGAGGAAGGGCTAAGATAAATGAACAGGGTCGTAGTACAATATTAAACTTGAATTTACTTTGAAATAAGGTACAGTTACCACTCCTTTCAAAATAGAGCACAGCTGTAATTAAACTGCTGTATAAGGCAGAAACATATGTGGTTACATTGTTACGTGTTTCGAAGGCGGCTAAACTCACCTTTTCTGTCGAACTAAGGTGAGTTTAGCCACCTTCGAAACACGTTGCCACCAACATGAACTCAACCACTCGTAATGCTTGCGCTACACCGCGTCCTCAAGCGCGCTTATCTTCCACTACCTTGTGAACCCACCCGACAACGCTGCGCTTGCTCGCGCCACGCCGTGTCTTTGCTCACACGAATCTTCCATCACCTTCTGAACCCATCCGCCACCAACACCGACGCGGCCACTCACCCTGCTCGCGCCACACGGCGTCCTCGTCGCGCGCGCGCAGCTGGGCGTCCCGCAAGGAGCGCGCGCGCCGCGCCCGCAGCCCGCGCAGGATGTCGCCCGCGCGCGCCGCCGCCACCCGCCGCTCCCAGGCCGCCACGCGCAGGGACACGCCGTCGCCGTCGCCGTTCGGGAGGCCCGCGTCCTGGGACACATTTTGGTGTAATGGTGGAACATCACTGGACCGTAGGGACCTTGCGACATGTCTACCGTACTGTACATTTAATGTTTTTTTTTTACTTATAGCTAACATCAACGCACATAAACACGCATAACTATACAGGCACGCACGCACACACAGTCTTTTAAATTTAATATAGAAATAAAGGGTATCGCTAAAACTAGCAAAATAAATGTCGTTCCTAGATTTTTACCAAAATACCCTAATTGTAGTGTTTTATTGTATTTCGTTTTTCAGTGCGCATTTTTTGTAAAATAATAGAAATATGTCTGATAACTATTATAATTACATATGTATAAATGATGACATAAATGAAATGTTCCTAGTTAAATAAATAGATAGTACCCCAGTAGATTCGGACACCCAATAATAGGCCTTCGGCCTAGTACAGGGGCCCTTGTAAACAGTATATCAACCTTCTTTGAAATGAATAAAGCATTTTTGATTTAATAGTAGAACCTACATATCCTGCAATGATAGCCTAATGGTAAGATTTTGGTCTTTCTCGCGGGGGATCCGAGTTTTGAAATCTCCCATTTTTTGAAGTTATATGGATATTAGAAATAAGAATACGCATCATATAACGGTGGAGGAAAAAATCTTGAGGAAACTCAATTGTCTGACAGCTCACCGTAAAGTTTTCAAAGGTGCGTTACGTCCACAAATTCGCACTTGGACCGCATAATGGACTGAGATCTCATTCTGAGTGGAGACCCGTGCCCAATAGAGAGACCGTAATGGGTTGATGACGATAAGAACCTAATCCAGATTCTCACCTGCACATCCCGCTTCCCCTCAATAAAATTGAAGTGAAGGGTGTTCTTGCTGATATCCAGCTTCAGATGTTCATCGCAGTACTCCTTGTCCAGGTCGAGTTCCGACTTCTCGATCTTGACCTCTGGCTCCAGCGCCTCGATCCTCTGCCGCAGCTCGTCCACGGAGCAATAGAGATCTAGCGTGTCTTCGAGGGAGTCCACATTCTTGGGAGATAGATCGAATTTCTGGAACAAACATTTCGTACACAATTAATATTTCGTCTTTTTTAAGCCTTTCTTGCCTGGTCTAATAGTTCATTGCCTTCGATCTTTAGTCACCACGGGAATCGCACGGAAAAATGCTTCTCGCGAGGCCCTTTTTAGTGCAAAGCCGTGGACGAGTGGCCACTCCTAGCCACTGAGCGTAATCTCCTAAGCACAGAAGCACGCATGAAGTGTTAGCCACTAGTGGTTCCCATCTAACTCCCGTTACATAATATATGCATATGAGCAAAATCAGTCATTACCTGTTCCAAGCTGTCCAAAGGTTTGTAGTCAATGAGATGTGTGAGTTCCTTCTCCACAGACTTCCTCAGCTGGTGTGCTTCCTGGCGCGCCTGGGCCAGCGCGCGCTGGCGTGCCTCCTCAGCCAGGATGCTCTCAATCGTCTGGTCGTCGGGATGCTCGCCCATCACCCACACCTGAAAGATATGAGTATTTCTGTGAGTTTCTGTGAAAACTATGAGCTTGCAACCTACCAATGTTAAGTTGTAAAGCCAAAAAAGCTTCCGTGTACCCAATAAGGTTTATTTTGCCTTAAAATGTAGTGAAAATATATAGAACTTAGGAATAGGTATTTTGTTACAAAACAGAATTCTCATAAATGAAATACGTAGAAGAACTAAACTTACTGATATCGCTCTCAAAATGAGTAGGCTAAAGTGGCAATGGGCAGGCCACGTCGCTCGGAGGACCGGTTATCATTGGGGAAGAAAGGTCCTTGAATCGCGACCACGTTTAGGCAAAAGAATTATAGGTGGCTCCCCAACAAGATAGACTGATGACTTGCAAGAAGACAACGGAAAACCCTGGGATTCAGAAGGCGCAGGACCGGTTGAAGTAACGCCTATTAGAGGAGGCCTATGCCTGGCAGTGGATCTCATGAACAAGACCAAAAGGCTGATGGATGGATAGATGGAAATAGGACTTACAACGAGCCTAAATACAATATGATTTTAATTGAGATTTTGTAAAGAAAAGTTAGCTTAATAGAATAATATTTGTATTTTCATAAATAAAATGAATTGAAATGTTTGTTAGTAACTACAAAATAATTGCAATTTCCTCACGCATTATTGAGTTAGGTGATCAAGTTCGTTATGATGAAAATAACTGTATTGTATTGTTTTGTATTATATTGTATTATGAAAATATGTGTCACCATGTCAGCATTAAATACAAACAAAGAGTTAGATTTAATAATCACATTTTACTAATTAATGAATAATTTCATTAATTTTCATTTTTACATTCATTTTACGTCAATGTCTTTGTATGTAACACACGTAAATTTAGGTAAATCAGTGGATATTATATAATAATATAAATTATATATCATATATCTTTTTTTATATTAGAAGAGTAGCATACGAGCGTGCAGGCTTGCTGATGTTAAGTGGTCACTGTAGCTCATGGACATCCACGTTTAACCTCAAATACACCGAAATGATGTTTATCGATAGGTGCGTCAGTACTCCTGAGGACTGAGACCGTCGCCTCCTGTAAGTGTACCCGGCAACCACACCTCCCCAAGAATTGCTTCTCGGCGGATCATAAACGACAGTGGTACCTTCTCAGGCGAAGTATAATTTTGCCATCTATTAACTATATCATGATAATACTCATATTTTTATGCTACGAGTACTCGGAAAGCTGGTGACATTGACCTACTAAAGATTACACGTTGTGCATATAATTAAAAATATTAATTAACGTATGTTATTTATTAATTCAAGTGTAGAAACAGCTACTTATTGTAATTATTATACAGTTTCGTAATTATAATACAGATTTGATTATAATCAACCACATCGGTCGGGCCTGTAGTCCTATTTTAAATCATATATTTTTTAGCAGTTTTTGTTAGAAGAGTAGCAAATGAGCGTGCAGTTAACCTGATGTTAAATGGTCACTGCAGCCATAAGGTTTTTTGAAAGTGGTAGAACAATAGTTCCTCGGGGCCACCGCCGCCCTCATAATCCGCCGTTAAGGAATTCTTGTGTTTCGGTTGGAGATGCGCGGTTGCCGGGCACACTTACAGCGAGCCGACCAACTTAATCTTCGGGAGTAATGACGCATCTACGTACGACCTCAGTTTGAACATTCGTTTTGTTTGAGGTTAGCTTTGGGTGTCCATGGTTTGTAGTGACCATTTAACATCAGGTGGCCTGCACGCTCGTTTGCTCCGCTTCAAATATAAAAAAAGCACCAACATCTAACCTGAATTGCTTTTTTTTTGTGTCGGTTCCGTTAATATATTATAATTAAAAGTATTCTTTGTACTCCTTTAACCTATATGAAGTTAAACGCATACACATATCCGTGCCCAGCAGTGGGACAGTGGGATTATGATGATATTTATTCTAAAATAACAGACAGACAATGATCTTATATCTTATCATAGGAAAATCAACTTTAACGTTACTGATTACGAACAGAATTTAGGTATAGTCAATAAAACTAGATATAGAGTAAGTAAAGAAATAATATAAAACAAATGAATTATATTTGAACAAAAAAGGTTTTCTTTCCTGTTTGAAGAGTAGCAAACGTGCGTGTTGGCCACCTGATATTGTGGTCGCTGCAGCCCATGGACTACCCACATCTGCTAAAGTGAGACTTCCTATCCTACGGCTCTAAGATCCCTACAGGGATAAGGGGCTGGGTAGGTGGCGAATTCGGGCCTCGAAAGTATCTCTTGTCCGGGCGGTTCTCGGGAGGTTAATACCTCCCGGTGAAATATTAATATTACTTTATAATAATATAATTAGAACACGCAGCATTATAATATTAGAAGGGAATATAAATATGTTTGCCATCCCCGCTGTTTAGTGCTTGAGTTCGGTCACTATCGAACTGAGCCCCAACAGTCCCACATCTAACCTCAAATAGAACTAAAGCCCTATCTTAGGCCGTACGTAGATGCTCACTACACCTGAGGATTCCTGAGCGCGTTTGCTGCTCATATTAGAATAAAAAACCAAGTGCAAGCCAAGTGCGAGTCGGATTTGCGCATCGACGGTTCCGTACAGTATTTTTTTTCTGTGATATAACTACAAATTTACGGGTTTCGAATTTTTCCGTTACTTATGCTATAAGACATTATTTTTTGCCAAATTTCATGATGTTAACTCAACGAGAAGTATCCTATATGTATTGATTCCCTTGCGAGTGTCGAAATATTCAGCATGAACTGCCATATCTTTAAATTGATTTAGAAGCTTGATTTTTTCCCAGCTACAGATTGCAGATCTGATAATTTGATATTAACACATTGACTGCGGCAAACATACGTGTTTTACTGTCCGCGCCACCCGTGCGGCTCGCACGCATACGGTGTGTGCCGCCGTACTGGAACACGCCTGTAGC
>DWKL01001287.1:0-15036 GCA_018249415.1 Phareas burnsi | reverse complement strand
AACAACTGGCAAGTAAGACCAATCGTGTTTCATAAAGGAAATTGGATATTCCCCATAACTGTACCGGAAAGACCATGATGGTGCGACCAGGTAGAGTTGGGGGGAGACTTATTACCATTGAGCGTATTTCTTATGGCCAGCGTGGTGAACAATGGCCTTACCATCACTCTTTATAAATAAAGACCTATGCCCAGTAGAGGGATAGTCTAGTTCATGAACACAATGATAAAAATTCTGGTGATGGCATTTTAATTACCGCCTTTGTACTCCTCTTAACTATTCCGCAGTGAGACGAGTTAATAAGATGTCTGTTAAAATCGAAAGGCAGAATAACAAATGTATTCCATCACTAACTATACGACATGATTTGAACAGGGAAAATAACAATGGGTCCGTAAAGTGAGTGCTTAATCAAATCGACTTTTAGTTTCGTTGTGTAAACTGAGTTTTGGGGCTTGTTCAAACGAATGTAACCTTTACAAGTCACGAAATATGTTCTAAACTGGAAGTTAGGGAGCGGATTGAAACAATGGGCTATTCGAGCGCTAACAATGTTAATGGTAATATGAAGGGTGCGATGTTTTGCGTCCAAACTTCGCAATTTCAATCTATTTGTATGTGTGCTCATTGAAATGCGTGTTTTGATCCGGGCGGGACGCGTACGAATTTGATTATGTTGTGGGTATTAGAAAGGGTATTAGATATACGATATGTTTATAAATAAGATATGAATAAATAATGCTGTCTATAGCCACCAGCTAGGATTCTCTGTGTAGTGGATGCCATGGGGATACAAACACACACAATTTTGACGTCAAAGGAGTCTTGTTTGAGATTAGATGTGGGTATCCACGGACTACAGTGACCACTTAACACCAGGTGGCCTACACGCGACCTACGACACGCGGCCTACGACATAAAAAACTTATGAATCCAAATATGAACACATATACTGTGATCTACAATTTAAAGAAACAGATAATTATGAATTATATAACAAATATAACTTATGTAACCATTTTTGTCTCCCATTTTTGAACTCGAGATTCGAATCCCAGACTCACGCGTCTAATATTTTAAGGGAATATTCATATAGGAAATAATTACTCGATCAACGGTGAAGGGGACCTACACACCGGAAAGTTCTCTATAATATAATGGACGATCCGCGTGATGCAGTGGTAACCACACCGGCCTGACACACAGAAGATTCCGGGTTCGAGATCCAGACGGGGAGACACCTAATTGATGAATTAGGATTTTTGTCCTGACTCTGGGTGTTTATGTACTCATCTTTGTATATGTCCATGGCACCCACAACACTTGAAATCCCAATGTGAGGAAATTGGTTGGAAATCGTCATGGCCTTCAAAGGCTTAACACCTGGTAAGTCTTCCACTTGAAACTTCCATAATGAATCATATAATAAAGAGAGTATAGAAAGCGTTATTTATTTAATATTCTCAACATTGTGTCAAGTTTATAAACACAAACTAATGTGGTTGACTAAAGTAAACACTTCCTATTCTTGACCTTGTAGCAATAAGACCGGCCGATAATGCCATAAAAACTAAATTATATTTCGAAACGGTCTACACTAAGCACAGAGGCAACTAATCAAAATTTTCTTTTACGCAAGAATTTTGAAGTAACGTCTACGTTATGGTTCAAAGTGATAGCTTCAAATTATTCATAAGCTCGTATAAATTAAATTCGTTCCGCGTCATTTCTCACGCACGCACATCTGCGACCGGAAACTGGGGGCAAGGGAATTGTTACACCAAAAAAGATTCCATAGTTATGAGAACAAATTACAAAAATGAGTAAAGAAATAATTTGTAAGGTCGTCGCGCCATATGTATCGTGGGTACCTGAAACGTTGGTAACTCCGAATTCTCTTTCGTTGCGTGACGAGTCTCGAAGTACATTTGGTATAATAAATACTATCCAATAATTCACGTCTGGACTTTTATTTATGAGGACCACAAGATTTATGTGCTTACGCAATACACTGAACTCTGACACTTACTGCAAATCAGATTAGAATCACGTCGGCAACCATTTTACCACTGCCAATAAATAGTTCGTTTTGATTGTAAATCGTCATGGCCTGCAAAGGCGGCGGCGAATCTTCAACTTGAAGCTTCCATAATAAATTATATAAAAAAAGAAATTATTCATAAACAGTACCATTTAGATGTAATAAAATCTCCCTGATTCTCTGCTCCAGTGGTATTCAGCATGTTTTCTTTTCTGATCATCATCATCATCATCATCATTAACCCTATAATATCCTTATGCTGGACATGGGTTTCGTATCAGAATGAGAAGGGTAAGACCATCGTCTATCACGCTGGCAATTTCGGAATGGTAGACTTCACACACCTTCGAGAACTTTATACCGAACTCTCATGTTTCCTTCACCGTTAAAGCAAGTGATAATTAATTTGTAATATGTAAATACCTTCGGAAAACAGAGATGCGTGCGGGATTCGAACCCCAGACGCCCAACGTAAGAACTGGGAATCTTAACCACTAGGCTATCACAGGTTATAGGCCAAATTCATTTTAGTTAATCAGTCTTTCTGGAATTATCATAATTTAGTATAAAAAAATAGTGAAAAATATTTCGAGTAACGCCTATAATTAATTTCGAAATGTCAAAGTTGTCGCATATTTAACGATTTAAATCTGTGAATCCGGATCTGATATTCCAAAGACGTGACTGCAACCCTTTTTATATCCGACTGCTCAGGTCGGGTCACTATCCACAACAGGAGGCCTGGAGCAGTCTTTCTCGCTGGTCCAATGCGAATTGGTGGAGTGGAAGAGATTACAAAGATATGGTACACAAGATAACACTAGCTGGTGCCCACGACTTCATTCGCGTAAATAAAAATCATTGGCCACTGGCTCGCCCGCATCCGCATGTTCGGCCTCATTTCGTATACTTTTTTGCCTAAACTTGGTCCGCTCATGGGAGTCGTAGCGTGATGTTACATAGCCTTAAACTTTCCTCAATAAGTAACCTATCTAACCTATCTAATACAAAAATATTAGTCAAATCCGACTAGTAGTTCTAGAGATTAACGCGTTTAAACGAACATACAAACAAAGAAACAAATTCTTCAGCTTTATTATATTAGTGTGGATTATCTTCTGATACTATTTATTACACGTTAATTTCTTGTTTATAATTAGGGCCGAAATATTTCTCATACATATCCTGGAACTCAGAATACACGCTCGAAGCATTAACACTTGAGTCTTTATCCGTATATGAATACCTATGTCCACAGTAGCAGACATGATCTTTGCCACAGAACGCTGGTTTCCCTTCTTTCATACAGGTCCTAATGCATGTTCTAGCCAGTTGAAGGTTGGGACAGAAGTGGGCGATGTGATGACGTAACACTGGTTTATTGTCCAATAGCAAAGACTCGTCTAAATACTCCGGAACTCCTCGATCGACGTTTCTGCGTTCGTTTTCTTGTTCTGTAAAAATAAATAAAAGTTCAGTGCCACTTGTCTAATGGAGACATTCCTCCACACCCGTTTATATGCAGCTACTTCAGATTGAAGAAGGTTTTTTTATGCACTACACGTAGCAAACAAGCATACAGTTTTCCTAATGTTAAGCGGTTACTACACCTGGGATCAAATACAAACGAAATCTACTTGGATTTGATCACATCAGTGATCGTTGATAAAACTGAAGATAGCTGGACTCTTCGAAGCAAAATTGCGCATTACTGCTATAAGACAAAAATGGGGAGGTATAAACCATTGGTGCTTCGTTACTTGACAATTGTTACTCATTGCCAGGAGTTGAAAGAATTATCCTTTCAGTACGGCGAGATAGTCCAATAGACATTGCTATCTAGCAATAATGATTATCTGCCAGCATTTACTAGTATATGTACTATTGCCCAAACGACATAAATATATTGTTTTGTATTGTATTTTATTCCACATGTTTTACTAGGCTGTTTTTAGATCTATTTGCTGGGCATGGGTCTCTCCTGACCAAATGGTCAGAAGAGACCCATGCCCAGCCAATAAATAGATCTAAAAAACAGCCTAGTAAAACATATGGAAAAAAGGCCTGCTAAAATTCTGGCCTGCAAAAGGTCTGGAGCATTTTTCAGCATGCTGCTCTAGTGAATTGGTGGAAGAAGATACGGATTAGTGGCTAACACGCGGGAGATGTCAGCCGACCATTAGGCCCACAAGGCCTCCAACAAGGTTTAACGGCTGCTCCCCAATGATAACAACCAGGTCCAACAGCTTAACGTGTCTTCCGAATTATGGAAGCGCATAAAATGTAATCATCATTATCATCACGCTTTTCGTTCCACTGCTGGACATAGGGTGGATTGTTCCAAAGTGTGTCACAGTACCCGGTCCTTTGCTAATCACATCCAGCCACTACCTCCCACCTTTTTAAGGTCGTCGGATCAACAACGTTATGTCCCTTAAATGATGCCATCAGCGGTTACCCATCCAACTCGTGACTGCACCCGACGTTGCCTAACTTTGGAAATCAGTTACGATCTATGCAAAACGCGTCTATGCGCGCCTTATGTAATACTTACTTAGTAATTGACTATAGTCTTCAAGTGGCTGAAGACCCCTCATTTTCAACAATATGACTTGTACAATGTCTCTGAAATCTATATTTTATTTATTTATTTATTCTTTTTGTACCATACATATACATATGTAACGGAACAAAGGTGGACTTAGTGCTAAAAGCATGCAATAGGTGGTAGAACAATCTTTCGTCTGGGAAAGTGCCAAAGCCGCCCTCATAATTCGCCGTG
Organism: Phareas burnsi; assembly: GCA_018249415.1. Taxonomy (NCBI): domain Eukaryota; kingdom Metazoa; phylum Arthropoda; class Insecta; order Lepidoptera; family Hesperiidae; genus Phareas; species Phareas burnsi. The sequence continues at coordinate 10,213 of DWKL01001287.1, read as the reverse complement.
AAGCAATTGTTGTGTTTCGGTTGGAGAGGTGCGGTTGCGAGGCGACCATCATAGTCCTCAGGAGTAGTGATGTATCCGTATACAACCTCAAACAGAACTTCGGTTTTGTTTGGGGTTGGATGTGGGTATCCATGGGCTGCGGTGACCACTTAACATCAGGTGGCCTGCATGCTGCATGCAAAAAATCTCAGCCAATGCCAACAAGACAACGAAAGGGGTAAAAAGAGAAATAACATTGAACATTGGTTAGGGAGTAAAATATATAAGAGATGATACTATACATTATAAATACACGTACACATATAAATGAATTATACATACAAGTATACAAAATACATATATAAATAAGATATATGATCAAATAATTTTAACTACACTCATCTTTCTAATTCATCAGCATCATAAACCCATTACTGTTACACACCTGGGCATAGGTCTCCTCTCAAAATGAGAAGGGTTATATGAATGAGAAGACCGTAGTCCACCACGCTGGCCAAATGTAGATCGCTAGACCTCACTTTCCTTTGAGTACTTTACGAGGTACTCTCAGACATGCAGGTTTTCTCCACTTCAGGTAAGTTTCCTCACAATATTTTCCGGCACTGTTAAAGCAAGTGATAATAAATTTCTAATATACACATAGCTTCGAAAAAACCGAGGCGTACGTCAAATTTGAACCCGGGCCTCCCAAAGAGAGAGATCAGAATGTTATCACTGTGCTATTGTTATTTATTACCTACAGACAGTATATTATGCAGGTTATATCATTATGATTGTAACGGCTTAAAAACAGTGTTAGTCTGTTCTGGCCTCTCACACTGGGAGTCTCAGGATTTTTCAAAGTTATTAGCGAAACCTACCCATCTAAGAAGTTCTCAAAAAAGTGTAAAGTGTACCAATCATCATTCGGCCAGCGTGGAACACTATGGCCTAACCCTTTCCATTTTGACCGGAGACCCGCGATCAGCACTGGGACATTAAGGAGTTGTTGACGAATGAACAAACCGCTTACACGTACCTTTAATTCCATCTCCCTGGATGTACGAAGATAAGCAATAACATTGCTTCCTGATACACAGTCCTGTGTCCACGCTACATTTCAATTGACAATTGATTTTATCGGCTTTGCTGGTACATGTCATTATCTTTTTAGAGCGTAGCGGGCTGAAGAAATATTCGTAATCCACTAAAATATAAATCAACGTTCACCACAGGCTTGTTTTTATGTAAAGGCTGTGAACGAGCTTGCAGTTTACCTACCTATCTGTTAAAATAAAATAATAATAATATTCATTTATTTCAGGCAATATAAACAAACATACGAAATGGTATAATTGAGTACAGAGGCCCATGGTATAAATACCTTACAGACTAACAAATTTACTGCGTATAGTTATAACTACGTCACGGTTTCTTTACGGCGTGAGGTACAAGGTCCGGTGACTCCCGGAAGTCGTCGCCGTCCTCGGAATGTTATGTGTTCGTCACCCATCCATTACTGTCCCACTGCTGAGCAAGGATCGCCTCAGAATAAGAAGTGTTAGGCCATAGTCCACAACGTTGCTCAAGATCAGATTGATAAACTTCACACGCCTTCAAGAACTTTACGGAAAACTCTCAGACGTGTAGGTTTCTTCACAATTTTTTTCTTTACTGTTAAAGCAAGTGATAATTAATCGATTTTACGCACAAAACGAAAAAAAACACACATGCGTGCGAGATTCGAACCCCGGACTCCTAGCGTGAGATGCCAGAATCTTCTTTCTAGGCCAGCGGAGTGGACTATGGCCTAATCCCCCTCGTCCTGAGAGGAAGAGCCGTGCCCAGCAGTGGGGTAGTAATGAATTAATGATGATGATGATAATGATGATGATGTTGATAATTATGATAATGATGATGATGTTGTTGATGTTGATGATTATGATGATGATGTCGTTGATGATGGTGATGATGATGTCTTAACACTCTAAACTGGGAAAGTGTTAGTAATGGTATAATAGTACATAAAAACTTACCTCCATAACTGAATCTTACAATCATTGAACAACATAATAATAAGCGTAATTTAAGAATCATTTTCAAAACGATTTTGGTACACCGACAAGTAACTAAACACTTAACAGACTAACTATACCGATTCAATGTACTGTGAAATACGACTTAAATTGATTTTTCGCTTATAACACACTTGATTGGTTTGAACACTTCATCTTAATTAAATACTTGACTTCTAATATCGATCTGTTTTTTGTTAAGGCTGTATTGTAGGTGGTAGAAACTTTAGTTTGACTGGTGCAGACCACTGTTATTTAAGTCTTATAACAGCCGTGCTATGTTCTGATTTGACGGGTGTAATAAATCTGAAGTACCTTTATCACGCTTTTCTTAACTTGATCTATATGTATCTATCAGTGTACCGGAATCTTGTGATTCAATTTTCAACCATTTCTAGACGCGCAACTTAGCGCACGTATTAACCCAATGACAAAACAATAATTTGATAATTATGACCTGGTATCCTTGCCAAGATAAACTCACAATATAACACAGCTGTTAGTAATTATATATCAATGATATCTTAAAGCTTGTGTATTCAGTTTGCTGTATAAATTTATATATATACTTTATTTGCACACAAAGTTTTAAAGTGTACAGAAATTTCGAATTTGTCGCTTGTTCTTATCTATAGAGGTGTGCCAATTTATGCCAGTATCGTGCCTGGCTTGTAACTGTGTCTGACGACCACACCTCTCCAACAGAACACAAAAACTCTTTGACGGCGTATCATAACGGACGCGGTCGTATCTTCTCGGTAAAACTTATAGTTGTTAGAACTATTGGCCATGTTTGATTACAAATGTCTATGGGCGGTTTACTACTTTTTGTTTGAAGAATAGCAAACTACCGTGCAGGCCACTTGATATTAAGTGGTCGCTGCAGCCCATGGACACCTACATTTAACCCCAAATAAAACTGTCGATCTCTTTGAGGTCGCACATAGACGCGCCACTATCACGAAATATAAAAATATAAATATCTTTATATACGCGTCAATGAGGACTAAGATGGTCGCCTCGCTGTAAGTGTGCCCGACAACCGCACCTCTTCAACTGAAGTACAAAAATTGTTTCACGGCGAATTATGAGGGCGGCGGTGGTACTTCCCCGGATGAACTATAGTTCTAACAGCTCTCTAAACTACACCTCTCTACTTGCCATCATGTGGACAAGTCCGTTTGTTATTTCTATCGTGTAAATAAAACAGCCAGTATAAATGCACGGACGAACGGACTAACAGGATATTATATAGTTTGCCTGCTAGACTACAAAACTTCAGTAATTCTACTATTGACCTAGATATTTTTTAAAATTATAAATAGGCTTGCGGTTCACCCCAATCTCAGCTGATGGTAAGTCAGATGCGGCCTAGGATGTAGCACGATTACATAGAAGATGCGAATACACTTTTGCCTTGAACAATCCCATGTTATAACTGTCAGGAAAAGTAGACCTAGGCAGAGAGTTCCACTCTTTCGTGGTCTGAGAAACAAAGGAGGAAGCAAATCACTTAGTGTGAACCAATGAAATGTGTACTCAGTATGAGTGGTAGTTTTCGGTATGTCTAGATGAGAAAAGAGGCTGGTGGAATTAATTTAACTTGATATAACTCTACGACCGTGCGCCGATTTTTATTGATTCGCCAAACTATTTGTCGGAAAATAATAGAGCGAGCTTAATTTCTCTGTTGTTTTCGTGTTTTTTGTCAGTCATCAAAATAATTACTTTATTTATGAGCCACTAAAATCCGAGATAGCCAAGTTTTGAAAACTTTGGCCGTTGAAACTTTCTTCTTGGTCATTTGTAAAAAATATTCGGCGGAATCTTAATGTCGGACTCTAGCGGTCTAGTTGGAACTCGGAACAGTTTACAGGGGGAGTTCATTAAGACACTCTTTGGTTTTATTTCATACCAAGTCATAGGATAGAAGCGATTACAAACTGTATCAGAAGAATTTATAAAAAGAAAATTAAGCAGAGCGTTTTAATTGAGAAACTGTAAAGAGGATGAAGTGTGAAAAAATCGAACATAAATTTTCAAATTCTCAAATCAGTATCGAGAACAATTTTTCGAATTCGAGAACAATTTTTAACGACTTTATAGTTACATTGAATCATCTTCATTCCATTACTTTCCTACAGCTAGGCATGGATCTCCTCTCAGAATAAGAATGACTCGACTACGTTATAATAGCAATGGCAGCCTAGTTGTAAGACTCCGGCCTCTTATAGGGAGGGTCCGATTTTTCAAATTTATGTGTATATTAGAAATTAATCATCACATACCTTAACGGTGAATGAAAACTTCGTGAGGAAACATTCACATCTAAAGCTCATACTTATTAAGAAGCAATAGTGAGTACTTGAGTAAAAATCGCTACTTAAAATAAACGGTTCCTGTTTATAGTTCTGTAATGACTTAAAGTTAGCGTTGTCAAAAGTGAGAATCCCTATACAAGCAATCAATTAAATCATTGAAAGTCTAATTGGACTCAAATCAATGAAAGTCTAAATTACCACGCTGGATAAACATAGGTTGCAAGACTCCTTTGAGAATGTGATAGCAAACTTTTATTCTTTCGTTTACCTCACAATGTTTTCCGTCATCGTTGATACAAATGATAAATTTTTAACGTAATTTCATACTATTAACCTATCATTGCATATCATCATCATCACCGTCATCAATCTATTAATGTTCCACTGCTGGGCACGGGTCTCCTCTCAGAATGATAAAGACTAGGCCATACTCCACCACGCTGGCCAGGTGCAAATTGATAGACACCACACAGCTTCGAGAATTTTTATAAAGAACTTTCAAATGTGTAGGTTTTCTTCACCATTAAAGCAAATGATAATTAATTTCTAATTCGCACATAACTTCGTAATATAAGTGGTGCGTGCTGAATTCGAACCCCGGACACACAGCGTAAGACACCAGAATCTTAACCACTAGGTTACCACTGCCTCTGACGATAATGACGATCAAAAGATGTAGTACAGCCGTTAATTACGTGTGGGATAAGGAATAAGATTTATTATCCGCTCCCTTATTTACCGTGCACCAAATGCAAAGCGCAGAAGAAATACTTCACTTTCTATAAGTAAGGAAATGAAGTTTTAGCCACTGGGGACTCGTTTAGACTTCTCTATAATTGGACTTACGTAACTCGGCTTTCTTTGACATCAGCTTCCTGTGCCTTGAAAGGGATTGAAACAATCTGTTTCTGATATTGAATGAAATATAAAATGCAGCCTTGACGACAGTTGCACCAGAGACGCAGGAGGAAAGTTTATTTTGAATAGTTTTAAATGTTTTTTAAGGTTCTGTTTTATTGTTCAAGAATATAAATTTAATTTTTTTATCCCATACTAGATTCTTTAATTGTGTTTCATATTTTCTTTACGTGTGAAGAATAGCAAATGTGCGTACAAGAGAGCCAATGACAAGCGTTCCTCGCAACCAATGGACACCCATATCTAACCTCAAACAGGACTGAAGTCCTATGTAACGTCGTACGTAGATGCAATACTTCTCCTGAGGGCAACGACAGTCGCGTCGTTTGTAAGTGTTCCCGACATCCGCATCTCTCTAACCAAAACACAAGAATTGCCTTGAAGAACACACTGTGAATTATAAAAGTAACGGTGGTGCTCCCCCGGTCGAACTATAGTTTTGCTATCTATAATATATGTTAATATTTAAATAATTTATTATTTCAATAAGTTTTATATTTAGAATTCACATTATATTGTATCTTGGGGATGTGTTTTACTGTATAAATGACAAATCAGTCTTTTATATATCGTATTTTTAAAATTATCTTTGACCACCAACGAGGCGCAGCTGTCGCACCAGTATAGACCTAGAAGGTTCCGGGTTCAATCCTCGGCCTGGCACCCAAATGAATTTTTCAGATTTTCATTATGCGTTTAAGTCTTTGTGTTTGTCCATGGCATGCGCGACAAAAGGAATCTCGATGAAGGGCTATGGGGATAGAAAGCGTTATTGTTATTATATTGGTTGATTCCCCATTATTCATGCTATCTTTTGTCCTCCACACGACTCGAGATAACAAAAGACTATCGGTCTATAACGTGTGAACGAGTTACATCACCGAGAGGATTATGGCGGCCATAGTTAACGTATCATATTACTAATATGATACGTTAACTATCAGACAATATAAGTTTCAATAATTGTTATGTTTGTAGCACAGAAATAGCATGTTCATTACATGCAGTCAGCCTGATTGTAAGACATTACTTTTTTTTTTAATTATGCTTATGATTCCCATGTTATTTACTAATATATAAATACAATACGGTGTGCTTCCTGATGGGGTCGTCTGAATGTTCCGCTGTGCAGCGATTTGATACCGCACAGGCGGAACATCAGTTCCCGGGTATATGTCAGAATATCATAGAGGAAAAAAAGGAAAAATTTGATGTTCCCCATAACGGTACCTGAAAAACCATGATGGTGTGACAAGGTAGAGTTGGGTAGAGGGGGGGTGTCAGACTTTAAATAGGATTGAAGTTCTAACTCAGCTTGGCTTCATATGGATTCCTTACCCTGAGGACTAAGTCAGAACGTCTAGTATTAGTATACTTTCCTTACCCTTCAAAACCATTCAACCAACTGCTATTATATGGCAAAAATAGATGTAGCGTTGGAGAATCCGAAGTATTTCTTTTTTTTTCTTTTATACTTTTACACGATCGTGCAGGCCTCCTCATATTAAGTGATCAGCCCATAGACATTAATATCTCACCTCAAAACGGACTGAAGGTCGATCCGAGTCCGGGTCGAGTCGAAATGTGAGATCGTACGTTACTACTCCTGAGGACTAAGATGGTCGCTCCACTTACAAGTACCCAACAACCACACCTCTCCAACCGAAACAAAAGAATTGCTTCACGAGGGATCAAACTATAGTTCTATCATGCATTAGAAGTCCTCTTAAGTGTCTTGAAAGATTTTATGACCTCTAATTATAAACTGTTTTCATAAAACAATGACCATTATTGCATACCTTCTAAAACCATTACCTAACAAAGCCTGCTTCAACCATAACCATTGAAAGCACAAGTTCATTATGATAGTTCCGACTTAGGGAAACTAAGCTGTCTGCATAGCAGCTTAGCCTTTGATAAATTTGATGCAATATGGGATAGAGCGCCGAAGATTACCATCTTGGGCTATTCTATAGACACATGGTGTATTTGGGGTCAGTCTCCAATGATCCAGTGCCTATATTCACTCACTGCTTTATTTATGTTGTATATTGGGGATTAGTGGGAGGAGGTTGAGGCCTGTGTGTGTGATGATGCTGATGATGATTATTTATGTATAAACGAAGAGCGATTTTTAAGGTATAGCATTATATCTATTATGAGAGCAGTGACGGCTTAGTGGTAATATTCTGGACTTTCACGATGAGTGTCTGGGGTTCGAATTCCACACATTAAGATATTTCCATTTTTTTAAATTTATGCTTGTATTGGAAATTAATTATCATATGCTTTAATGGTGAAGGAATCTATAATTATCATCGACCCATTAATGTCTCATGGCCCAGGGCACGTGTCTCCTCTCAGAATGAGAAGGGAAGACCATAGTCCATCGCGCTGGCCAAGTGCGGATTGGTAGAATTCACCCAGCTTCAAGAACATGACAAATAATTTTCAGATATGTAAGTTTCCTCACAATGTTTTTCTTACCCGTTAAAGCAAGTAATAATTATATACACATAAGTTCCTAATATTAGAGGTGTGTGCGGGATTCAAACCCCGGACACATAGCGTAAGACTTAACCACTAGGCTGTCACTACTATCATTTTTTTTCAATAGTAGATAACATAGAACAATAGATAATTATTTATATTTATTATTAATTTTCCCCTACCGCATGCTATTTGCAAGTTAAACATCCCGTTTAATCTAAATTTATGAACCAAATGAAAAAAGATTACGACAAAAACGGTTACCAGACACAAAAAATCTTCCGCCACGCAGTTAATTACCCTCAAAAAAGACTAAAAGTTACATTCAGTCCATGAACACTATGGGTAACCCAAAGAGGTAAATTTAAAACAATAAGATACGTAACAATGAGTCCCTTTGGAAAAACCCAGAGAGGTTCAACAGTACAAGCAGTAAAACATAGGCCTCCATAAGTTCATTACGAACAAAAACATTTTAGTAATTCAATTTAACACTAATTAGCCGAGAAGAAAAGGATTTGATAAGGACACGTTTCACTGACACCGAGAAAGATATAAACGATTAGCGGAAACGCAAGCTAACGTCCGGGATTCGAACCCCACGCTCGCGCCTCTGACTTTTCGTTGTGTCATTTGAAATTAATTGTCACCTGTTTTAGCAGTGAAGGAAAACATCGTGAGTAAAACTAAATGCCTATCAGTTCTCCGTTACGTTCTCAAAGTTACGTGAAGTCTTCCAATCTGCATTTCGCCAGCGTAGAAGAATATGGATTAACCTTGTTATTGTGAAAGGAGACCCATACGCAGCAGGACAGTAACGGGAGAATAATGGCGATGATATTTTTTTATAACTAAGGCTCACGATAGGGCTGACGAGCCACCAGATAGGCGTAAAGCAGTCACCGTCGCCTTTGGACACTTGCAACATCAGAGGAGTTGCCAATACGTCGCCGGATTTGAAGGTGAGCTCTCCCTGTGGTATCTCTCCTTAACTCATATATATCTATAGATATATATGATCTATAGATGTATATGTCATATCATATCTACATACTACGTCTTGTAACGTACTTGCAACTGGCTTCTAATTCGCTGGAAATAAAACAAATGCCTAAGCGAAACGGAAGAACTCCATTGTTCTTTGAGTAAAACTCGTAACTGTCCCTTCAAAGGGCCGGTAATAACCACAATCTGTTTCCGGAGATACTTTGGAAAGGTAACATTCATTTCGAGTAGAAGGAATTCAATTAAGTTTTAAACGAAAATGTAAAAAATATAAATATATTGTTTGATCTAGCTTCTTTCGATTTATGTCAAGGAAATGGAAAATATATATTTTTTGTCAGGTAACGTGCAGGCCCCTTGATGTTAAGTGGTCACTGCAATCTTTAGATATCCAGATCTAACCTCAAACAGAACTAAAGCCCTATATGAGGTCGTATGTAAATGCGTTGCTGCTCCTGATTACTAAGCTGGTCGCCTCCCTCGTAAGTGTACCCGACAACTACACTTCTCCAACCGAAACACAACAATGACTTCACGACGGATTATGAGGTAGCCGTTGGTACCTCCCCCGATGAACTATAGTACTGCCACCTATTAAACTTTACTACTTTCTGTCATACTCCAACTGTGTTTGACGCTCTTCCATTACCCTACCATAAACTACACGGGTTTAAGATGGTTTCGGATCAAACCCAAACTCTTCAATATATTTGAAGTACCGAATACAGATACATGCATTTAACACTTTGACTGCGACAAACGCATCTGTCGTGTTTTACTGTCCGAGCCACCCGTGCAGCTCGCTCGCATACGGTGTTTGCCGCCGTACTGACACCCGCGTGTTGTGTTGCGCGCGGCACGGGTGGATTGTTTCGAATATTAGCCGCCGCTGGCAACGTGTTAACGGTAGTAAATCAGTTATCACAAAGACGTTTCTGTATGTCTGGGAGATCGAACACAATTTATGTTATATAGTTGAGGAGTTCCTATGAACCTTCCGGCTTCATCATGACACAAGTTCCATGATACCTCATTATTGCATTTTCACTGAAGTTACATGGTTTTAGTTCATAAATTATAATCGTAATCGTCGTATAATCGTCGTATTGGAGCAACGTGGTGGAGTATTTTCCAACCTCCCCAGTTGTGAGAAGAGATCCATGGCCAGCAGTGGGACATAAACTGATAGCATCCAATTAATAACAAATAACGCTCTCTGCACTCATAGCCTCATATTAGGATTTCCTGTGTCATGGGTGCTATGCATACATACAAAAACGAGTATACCTACACCCAGACCAAAAACAAAAATCGAAATTCATCATTTAGATGAATTAAATTTTTGATGGGTGGTAGAACTATAGTTCGTCCGGGGAAGTACCACCGCCGCTCTCACAATCCGCCGTGAAGCAGTTTTTGTGTTTC
>DWKL01001286.1:0-15038 GCA_018249415.1 Phareas burnsi | reverse complement strand
ATTCTTTTTACCAACCAGTCTGCATTTTGTACAACATCTTATATTAGCTCAGTAAATAATAAATAAATTATCTATTGGTGTACATCACAAAACTATTTCCATCTTTCCGAAGGTCGTAATATAATAGGAAGAGTACGGTTACGTACCACAGATAGCAAGAATATCTGCAAAGTGACAGCTGTCAAGTTAAAATGCGGATTTTTCGCTGGCGGGCAGCCAATTCAATCGCAATTAATTATAACTCGAATACTCTGAAGTATTGTTTGAATGTGACTGATTATTTGGTTTGTTGTTCAAAAGATGAGATTACATCCGTAATTGTCTGTGTAAAACTGATGTATAATTTCTTACTGATTACTTACGAGAACAGACAAATTAAACAAACTTACTGGCTTTTATCTACTAATTGGCGATACAAGGCGATAAGCATTTTTATATGAGAAAATTCCCAAACGAATGCGCAGGCCAACTAATGTTAAGTGACCACTACTTATGGACACACATTTAAACTTAAAAAGTACTGAAGTCCTATCTGAAGTACGTAAATACGTCACTACTCCCGAGGCCTAAGATAGTCGCTGTAAGTGTACCCGGCAACCGAACATCTCCAACCGAAACAAACATCGCTTTACGACGGATTATGAAGACGGCAGTGGTATCTCCCAGATCTGACTATTTGATAGATAGTTCTACCATTTATCGAATCACCGAGATTCCGCTGCAGCAGTCAAATCCGCCGCAGTCAAATCACCAAGAGTTTCACCATACTTTTACCATACCACGACACCACACTACCTATATCTTTACGCACCGAACTTTGCACTATTTGCGGTTTACATAAGCTAACCACTGGATTCCACGGTTGCGCTAACTTAAATCCATTCTCTGTTGAAGTTTCTAGGGTGTTTTTTTTTATTGCCTCTCTTACTAAATGTGGATGTAATGGCGTTCAGAAGAGATCGCCTCAGTAATGTAATTCAATCCAGTGGTTAGACCCTGAACGAAGGATATGTTCGGCTACCGCGGACTTCAGTACTGTTTGGGATTATATATCGGTCAATGAGCTGGAGGATGATCAGACGGCTTGCAAGCTCGGTTTCTACTCTTCTCACATTAAAAAACAAACCACCGCTCTCCTCACAGTTCGTCATAAACTCGTGGGGTACACTTACAGTAAAACAACCATTTTAGTCCTCAGGAGTAGTGACGCATCTACGTACGACCTCTGATAAAACTTCTGTCCGGTTTGAGGTTAGATGTGGGTGACCATGGGTTGCAGTGATTACATAATATTAGGTCGCCTGCACGTTCCTTTGCTTCTCTTCTCACGCAGGCACCACTGCTTCCGTAAATTATATAGCTGGTTGCAACTCTTTTTATGCCCCAATACTGGACTGTCTCTCCTAACAACTGAGGAGGCCTGGAGCATACTCCACCACGCTGCTCCAGGGGAGTGGATACGGATTAACGTCTAACCCATGTCAAATGTATTCAAAATTCAAGTCATAAAAGAAGTTATAAAAAAGTATATTAAAAATGACGTACAGAATTTAAAAAAAATTATAAGCAAATATTAGATTTGCAAAACTACAATTTTATTATCAAAAATATTTAGTAAAATTTACCTTAGTTTCTGAGTAAAAATTCAAACTGGACGACCCGCTTGGCGCAGCGGCCCCCACACCGGTCTGATACACAGAGAGTTCCGGGATACATTTCCGGCAGGCAGACATTTATATGATAAATTTAGCTTCCTGTTCTGGGTCTGGGTGTTCATTTACACGTCTTATGTGTCTATGGCACCAACGACACAAGGAATCCTGGTGTGAGGATATAAGCGTAGAAAACTTTTTTTTAAATTATCTAATGAAACCAATAGATAAAACTAGGTCATATTAGAAACTGGGTCAACAAACATAACTTCGCCGGAGACAAGATAAAGACGTAACATATTACATAACACAATTTAATCAACCCACAAACACATTAACACATTAACGCCATTAATATACATTCACAAAATTAACATAGGTTAGATATTGAGGCGTAAAACCATAAAATCGTTACGACACCCATTGAAGACATTTGACGGTAGTATATCTCTATTCATCTCGCAGAAACGCACGGCGCCCCGCGGCTTGCGTAGGCCGTAACCATTAATGAAGTTAAGCAACGTCGGGCGCGGTCAGCAGTTGGATGGGTGACCGCTAGTGGCTAAATTTCACGCGCGCTTCCGTGCTTTGGAAGGCACTTAAAGCCGTCAGTTCCGGTTGTTATTGTTGGATAGCAGTAAACCTTATCGGAGGCCTTGTGGTCAGTTTGTAAAACATTCGACGCGGATTGGCCACTAACCCGTATCTCTATCAATCCGCATTGGAACAGCGTGGTAAAGTATGCTCTGGGCCTTTCCTTGCCCAGCAGTGGGACATAGAAAAGGGTTGGGGCCGTGTCTCTATTAAGATGCATTAAGTGGTAGAACTACAGTTCGTCCGGGGAGGTACCACCGCCGCTCTCACAAGCGTGAAGCAATTCTTGTGTTTCGTTTGGAGAGGCGCGGTAGCCAGATACTTAAAGCGTCGTCTAGCTATAAATATACCCGGCAACCATGCCTCCAGAACCGAATGACAAATCACTTCACGGCAGATTACGAAGGCGGACGGACCTCCCCGGACGAAGTATAGTCTACCTTTAAAGGTGTGAACATAGCGACACAACACAGTGAATCCTACTGTAGAGTTAGGAGTGTATAGAGCGTTATCAAGCAATATTATTATAGCCGGCTTTGATAAAGAGCATTTCACTCTTTTTTGAAAAGTTCTGTTTCTTTTAACATAGAAGTATAAAATGAACATACAGTCTACCTGGTAGACAGCCACTACCGCCTATGAACATGTATACCAACTCCAAAGGATTGAAACCGTACCCAAGATCAGGCACAGCTGCTACTCCTGAGGACTAAGTTTTAATGCCTCGGGTCAGTGTGTCTGCCTCACCCTGCCCTTCAAATCAGAACACAGGAGTGTCTATAAATTTTATAAGACAAAATAGGTGTGGCATTTGCGCATCCGGAGTTAATCTACTAAGGGTTCTACCACAAAATACCCTTCATAGCGTTCTGGAAATGCCTCAGAAAGAATTTCGTTCCATGTGGTAAGAACGAGTTTGGCTGCAACTTTTTTAACTGAAGGAGGCCTGAAAAGTACTCCACCTCTCTAAAACGGATTGGCGTTGAAATGGGCTAATGATCAATCTATTCATTTATCTAGAGAAATTTAAGTTGAATTATGTCCTTAAGTAGTGCTGACCAATTAATGGCTCATCTGCTAAATTTGCCACAAAAACAACAATCATAGACCAGTCAAAAGGTTTTTAAAATCGTTCCAGGGGCAAAGGCCGTTTTTATCGATATTACACTTGTCTAACTCCAGAGTTTTGATCATCGGAGGCGTTTCTAAACTTAAAATTGTACTGTGCCGCAGTTGTTCGGTCGATTGATACACATAACTTATTTTAAGATAACTTTTCTTTGCTTCATCGTCTCTCCATTTTTGAAAAACAACTGCGCTGCCCACTGGCGTGATTTCATTCTGCTTCTGTAATCTATAATGTTTCACTTGAAGAGTTTTGAAAACTGTGTACAGATTAGCGTCGTGTCCGACTAGCAAAGTCACTTTTGGTTTATTGTCTTCTTTGAGAAATATATTTGCTATGTATTTTATCAAAGCCTCGGATACATCTTTAGCAACGAGTGTTGTATTATATGTCACATTGTGATAGGCTCTGTTTAAATTCATTATCATTTGCCACGAATTCGCGTCAGTCAATTGCCCCCACGCGACATCCTTGGTCGGGAACCCTTCGTAATTCTGCATAAGGAACGCGTCGATAACCTCGTTGCTGATCTTGAGAGGTCCTGCAAGTCCCGGTTTGTGGCCTGGAGTGATGCTTTTGCGGTTTTTGTCTCTTGCCAAATCGCACTTCTTATCCACTTTACAAGATCTGGAATTTTTGTAGTCCAAAATCGCAGTCATCATCTCGTAAGCTTGGTTCACGTGAACTGTGTTCAGAACTTCCTGCATTTGATCCAATGCTTCCTCTCTGAATGTCGCTGAAGTGTTGTGGATAATTGGTGTAAATAGGGGATCTGGTATGTTAATATTCGTGTGATGTACAACAATTTTGCAATTAGGGAATCCTTTTTCGATAAACGATTCCGCTGATGTCAAAGTTCTCTCCATTGTGTTCGAGTAAACGTAGAGGTCATCCTCGGTTGGACACTTCGCTGGTAGAACACCTTCTTTCTTCAACCAAGCTGCGAAGTAAGTGCCCATGTAACCAGCCAACCTTGTACCTTTGGCGGTCAGAAATCCAGGCTTGTCTGTCCATTTCGGCCACACTTTCGGAGACACCGTGTTCAAGTTCTTTGATAAGGGCGTCCTTAAACTATGCCTGTTTAGAATCACCACTTGCTTTAATGTTAGCTTGCTTTGCACTAAACTGAACAGAGTCACTAAATTAAGAATATAGAACAGTTTTACCCTCATTGTCACTTCAAACGCACTGACGAAAGATTTATATATACCAATTTGAAGGTAGCGTCATATCGATGCAAAGACAGAGACTTGAATAACGAGTGAAAGTCATAACGCAACTATGTGGGTGCAACCACAGAATGGATAATAATTAGAAATGGCATATTGTAAACTTTAAACAAACGTTAGTAAAATATTTAGCTAGACTACAAGAAGACTGTCTCGATTGGCAAAATAATACCAAACGGGAATGTATTGATAATTATAGGGAACCACCCCCTTTATTTGTTAAGATTTTGCTGCTAATATTGTGTTTACAAATCAATGGATTGGCCACTAGCTCGTATCTTTATCAATCGGCATTGGAGCAGTATAGTGGAGTTTGTTCACGGCCTCTCCAGTTGTGAGGAGAGATTCGCAGTAATGGGACATAAAATTGATTGCAACCTTTGTTAAGGTACAGCTAAACGGCCAAAACGAAACTATTAGTCTGTCAGTTATTCTGTCTGTTCATCAGTGTCACAGGCTTTTTACTCAAAGACTATAGGCATAAATGAAATTTGGAACGTAGTAGAAAAAATGAGGTAGTAAAAGTTAAAAACGCTTTCAAAGTTTTAGGATAAGATATGCTGTGAAGTTTTTGACGTGTTCTGTTGTACGATATTTTAATTTTCTTTTTGTTGTACTAATATTAACTTTTAATTTAAACCGTGAACATACATCCCGATTTGGAAACCTTCACTGTGAGCGGTTCATTACGCACCGAGCTAGTTTTTAGAAAAAACAGATTAAAAATAAAAAAGTTTATATCTATGAACTACATATCTATGAAGCACTTTGCTTTTTATTTTAAAAGTTGTTTGAAGTTGTTAGAATGTTGTTCGTTTTTTATTTTCGGCAAGTAGCAAATGAACGTGCGAGCCATCTGTTATGTGATCATTGCAGGCTATAGACATCCATATCTAAGGTCAAACAGGACTAAAGTCCTTAAGATGCGTTACGTCATTTCTAAGAATTATAAATTCTATGGCAACTGACCTATGTATGAATGCAACCAGCGTACTACTCTTTTAAATAATCGTGCCAAAAATAAATACAAACATCAAAACGACTGAATGGAGATTGACGTTGAAATTGCGTCACCCCACCTCCTGTCTCTCTCTTCGTTGAGATAAAAGAAAGAGACGTAATAAGCGTAGGCGCCGTTTAAGATACGGTTATCTTTTAGCAAGCTATAAAGATAAGCTGTTTAAATATTTGTTTTTTATTCGAATTAACATTTTAATTGATCTTAAGTTTAACAATATGGTAAGTTAAATATAAAACTGTTTTTTTTCATCTTTGAAGAGTAGCAAACGATCATGTAGGCTACTTGATGTTAAATAATCACTGCAACCCATGGACATCCACATTTAACCTCAAACTAAACTGAAGTTCTATCTGAAGTCATACGCAGATGCCTCACTACTCCTGAGGACTGTGATTGTCGCCTCGCTGTAAGTGTGCCTGGTAACCGCACGTGTCCAACCGATACACAAAAACTGATTCACGGCGCATTAATAGGGTGGCGGTGGTACCTCCCCGGACGAACTATAGTTCTACCACCTATTAGAATTTGTGTATGTTTTTGTGCGTTTCAATGGTCCCAAATGACCCAAGAAACCCAAGTAAAGCGGTTAGTTGTTTGAGGTTAAATACTAAAAAATATATTTAAAGAAATACTTTCTTTTTTTCAGACAATACTTCTCATTAAATTCAAAAAATATTCCCAAGGACAGTAGCCATTTTCCTCTGAACAATTTGTAACCTGCATTGAAATCCATAGAGGGGGATTTTCCATAGACAACTTCGTCCCACTTCTTAGTTGTTCGAAACTTTGATAAACGAAATCAACTTTTAAAAATTCTTTGCCAGAATCGTCCGCCAATTTTTGAAAAACTAATTTCCCGCCAACCGGGGTCCTTTCATATTGTCCGGGTAGATCTTTATTTACAAATCCGAGGGACGCCATTACAGGATTCAAATTGGAATCATGGCCGACAAGCAGAGTAAATTTTGGCGGGACTTTTTGTTCGAAAATGTCTAACATGTATTTCAATAGAGGTTTAGCTACTTCGCGTGCTAAATTTGTGCTATTAAATCGTACATTTTGATTTTCTTTCGTGATTTTTGTCAAAATCTTCCACTGATCTTGTGTTTTAATTTTTCCCCATGCAACTTTTTCTATCGGCGCACCTTCGTAGTAACTCATTAAAAAAGAGTCAACTATAGAATTTGCTATATTTAAGGGTCCAATTATATTAGGTTCTTGTCCAACTTCGTACACAATAACATTGTCAACTTTTCGTAGATCACACACATTTTCAACTTTACACATATTCGATTGCTTTACATTCAAAATTTCGTTTAATTCGCCATAAGCGCTTTGTAACTGCAGCCCATTTAGTTTCTCTTGCATTTCGCTAATAATAGTCACTTTTAGTTCATTTGAAGTGTTTCGTGGAACGGGATTAAAAACAGGATCCATTTCCTCAGAATTTATGCTAAATACTGTTACATTACAGCCTTTGAACGCAGCTCTTGCGAATGCCTTACCCGATTCTCTGGTTCGTTGCTTCGTATTGGCGTAAATTAAAATGGTTTCAGGCTCTGGGCATCCCTCAGGGAGCAATTCTTGCTTTATGAGCCATTTGTTCAGATATTCAGCCATACATTCTTCTAATACAGCCCCTTTTGCTGTTAAAAAACCAGGTTTCCGATCCCATTTCGGAAATTCATACGTTGATGTATATTGCAAATTTTCCGTCAAAGGCGTACGTATGTTGTGCCTGCTCAAAACTAACACCTGTTTCAACTTATAACCTTGGTTTTGAACGATAAAAAACATAAGGACAGATAAAAACACTTTGAACTTTCCCGCCATTTTGAATGTCAATTTTCTTACACAATCTACGTGTAATATTAAGAGTTAATAGAGATAAACGAACATCTTTGCACAAATAATAAGAACAACTGATTATTTTCCACGATCACTAAAATTTCGTCACACGATTAAGATAATAGACGGCCGCAGTCACACTGAACTGTAATTTAGATTCTTCGTTTTTACTTTAATCTACATTCCGCCTAGATTCACAACCAAGGTCTTCAACTTAAGAAATGCCAATGTCATTGTTATTGCGAATTATATAGAAAATTGCTAATAAGTTTCTATCTCAGGTTTTTAAGTGCAATCTTTATTGATTATATACGAATGCTGGTATGATATGTGTTTTTTTTAAATATTTATATTGATAAGTGGTGATAGCCTAGTAGTTAAGATTCTGGCTTCTCGCGTTGGGTGTACGGAGTTCGAATCCCGCATGTACCTCTGCCTTTTCGAAGTTATGTTATGGGTATTAGAAATTAATTATCACTTGTTTTAACGATGAAGGAAAACATCGTGAGGAAACCTACGCATCTGAGAGTTCCTTGTAAATTTCCATTTATGTAGACTACCAATCCGCACTTAGCCAGCGTGGTGACCTGTAGCCTGTAACCCTTTACATTCTGAATGTAGACCCGTGCCCAACAATTTTTTTTTCTTTTTTTATGTTTGAAGAGCAGCAAACGAAGGTACGGGCTACCTGATATAAAGTGGTCTCTGCAGTCTAACCCCAAACAAAACTTTAGTTCTATATGAAGTCATAAATAGGTGAGTCGCTACTGATGACTCATGGTTGCCTCGCTATAAGTGTCTCCGTATATATAAAGGGCGCCAAATAAGTGAATTGCACTGATGCCTGGATGACTAAGGCTGCTCTGGGAAAATAAAACATCGATCTTGGATATTCATTTATTTTAATAATATCAAAAATTTATAAACGCTACCAGTAAATATTTTGTATCACAAAGATACAATAAAAATGGGGTGTGTTACGCACTGTTAGTAGTAAATAGAACAGATTGATATTGTTAATGTGTGTGGGTGTGTGCGTAAGAGTGTGAGTGCTTGCGTGTGTGTGTGTGTGTGTGTGTGTGTGTGTATGAGATTGCGTACTCGTCTCGTGTGTCCATGACACCCACGATACAGGGTAAGTATCCTAGTATGGAGCTGTGAATAAAGAATGTGTTTCAATAATAAATACAGTTACTAAAAACTTGCGGTTGCTGGGCACACTGACAGCGAGGCGACCATTATAATCCTCTGGAGTAGTAACGCATCTACGTACGACTTCAAATAGGGTACAATTTGAGGTTAGATGTGGGTGTCCACGGGCCACAGCGTCCACCGAACATCAAGTGGCCTGTACATTCGTTTGCTACCCGTCTTACATAAAAATAAACAAAAACACAAAACATTGTTGCTCTACAGTAGCTATGGCTGTTTTATCATAAACTAACGAATAAGAATACCAAGCCATGGTTATGAAATTACTGTATCGTCATCGGACCCTGATACGTGTGCGAATCAGATCAGATCCACCAGGCTGGCCAAGTGCAGATTGGCATACTTCAAACATCTTTGAAAAGCTTTACAGAAAACTCTCAGGCGTCCAAGTTTCCTCACGATGTTTTCCTCACCGTTTTAATAGTAAGTGATAATTAATTTCTAGTATGCAAAAACGAACAACTCGAGGCCTGAGATTTGAACCTTGAACCGCTGGCGTGAGACACCGAAATTCTTATCACTGCTTTCTTTACAATACAACATAGTGGCGCCTCTAGCGAGATAAAAGTGCATTAAAACACCCCATCTCTTCATACGATAATCAGATGCAACAGTTTATTTTGCTATGATTAACATCATGCATATAATAATTTTTTTTTTTTTTAACGTATATAATTATTTATAAAGGCCTTACTTTTAATACAGAACATACTATGCTACCGCCTTGGCTAAAACGCCGTTATCCAATATCTATCCAATTTCGACATTTTGAGGCTTTCGTAATCAGTAAAATACATAAAGATTTCGCTATTCAAGTGCTCTATTAGATCTATTTTTGATTTTTTTTTATCTTTGTATAGTAGCAAACGAGCATGCAGGCCACCTGATGTTAAGTGGTCACCGCAGCCCATGGACACCCACATCCAACCTCAAACAAAACCGAAGTTCCGTTTGAGGTTGCATATGGATGCGTCACTACTCCTGAGGACTATGATGGTCACCTCGCTATGTGTGCCTGGCAACCGCAAAACTAATCTCTTGCATCTTCAGACATCCAGTTATTAAGTAGCACATTTTTTTACAAATTACCCACTTTTGGCATAACTCGAAAAGTCATTTTGGTATGTAACGGCATTATAGCTGAAGGACCGCAGAATATAAAAGCTAATAAATTATTTTATTTTTGGAAATACGCACCAATAATTAATTACAAAAGAAAATCACAAACTAATTCAATTAATTACACTAGAAATGAGCATAAATGAAAATAAAAATATATCTAAATATGGGTTAGAATGCTTTTTATATCCCACTGCTGGCCACACGCCTCCGCCCACAATAACGAGAACTGCGGATTGGTGTACTAAAATAATAATTTATAAGGGTACCTATTATTAAGTGGTACAGTATTTCGGAAGTAAATTTCGGAATGATTTTGTATACATATTGTCCGAACTTAGGCTACTTCAAAGTTACATAAATATATGTTTAACTCTGCAAGCGCCATAAGGTTTCAGACAAATAAGCCAATGGACAAAAGCAAATACAATAAATATATTATATATGCAGTTATAAGATTACATAATATTACTCAATTATTTCAGTATTGGAAGCCTGAAATGAGCATGCGCCCACGTTTTTATTTTTGTATCAGCAAACGAGAGAGCTGGCTAATTGATGTTAAGTGGTCACTGCAGCCCATGGACACCCACACCTAACCTAAAACAACATTGGTCCTAACTCACACACCAGGTCTTTCACAATCCACCGTGAGCAACCCCTCCCGGTGTGAAATTAGCAATCTTAAATTTGGAGTTTATTAAATTAAAACAGCATTTTTAAAATTACGTCGACTTATGTCAAAGGCGGCCAATGCGACAGGCACGGCTAGCCTAACTTGTGTTGTCGCCACGTGCTACAAACAAATGTATACCTTACATAAATGTAGGTAGAGTTGGTAATATTTTAAATTTTATATATGTGACGTAACAAAACTTATGACTGGGCCGCCTCATCACACCATGCCACACTTTGTTGACTTTCTTTCCCCCTTAACGTATAACGTCATTTAAGGATAGCCCCTAGTGACCACTTAACGTCAGGCTGGACATTCGTTTGCTACTATTCAAACATAAAAAAATCTTTTTCACGTTCCACTGCAGGGCATGGCAGTTACTCTCTCATAAAAACGTATGATTACGTTGACTTAGAATTTTGATTGGAAAAGTATTGCAGACTTGAGTATTTGATATTAATTTCAACTTGACACTTGATCTGCACCCGTTCCTGACAAAAAGGATTTAACAGACAGTCAGACGGACACCGAAGTGATCTTATAAGTGTTCTTTTTGCTTTTGAGGTGCGGGTCCCTATAAACTTGGACAGTTTTGAGAGCACACCCTACGTCCATTTGCTAACAACCTTGAAGTTTAGGTAGTGGCTTTGTCTAATTGTGTCAATTGATGAGCTAGTCTTTCTTCCCTGGCGCGTCTCGCTTGCCCCAACGCTCGTTTCTCTGCAAATTTAGCTATGAACGACTCCACCGGCAAGTTTCCTGAAACGAAATATAAATGGCTTTAATACATAGCATAAGCGTATACATTTATAGATGGTAGAACAATCGTTCGTCTAGGGAAATACTACCGCCGCCCTCATAATCCGCCGTGAAGCAATTGTTGTTTCGGTTGGAGAGGTGCGGTTGCCTGGCAGACATATAGCGAGGCGGCCATCATAGTCCGCAGGAGTAGTGACGCATCCATATACAGCCGCAGACGGAACTTTGGTTTTGTTTGGGGTTGAATGTGGGTGTCCATGGGCTGCGCTGACCACTTAAATTCAGGTGGCCTGCATCCTTGTTAGCTACTTTACAAACATAAAAAAAAATAAAAAAATAAAAGCGACTTTGCGTAGATCGAAATATAGATGGTGTTAATACACAACACAAAAGAGCCCAGGTAGATCAAAACCAATCTTCAAAGTTAAGTAACGTAAGCAGTGGTCAGCAGTAAGATGGATAACTGCTAGTGGCTACACTTCATACGCTTGTGCTTCGGAGGGCACGTTAAGCTGTTGGTCCTCGTTGTTATCATTGTATAGCAATCATTAAACTTCTGTAGGTCTTATGGTGGTTTGAAAACATCCAACATAACTAGCCAAAGAAAAATTAATCATTGTGACACTGCGCATTGTGAGTACGGTGGTGATTATTAAACCATTTGATAGCTGCTAGAACTAAAATTCGTCCAGGTAAGTACCACCGTTACTCTCATTATTCGCTGTAAAACACTTTTTGTGTCTCTATTGGCGAGGTGCAGCTGCCGGGCACACACTCAACATCAAGTTGCCTGCATGTTCGTTTGCTACTCTTCAAACATAAAAAAGCCTTACCCATCAAAAACTGTTCAGCAATAACTTCAGCATCCTCATCTGCTTTCAACGCTGCCTCCTTCAAGCAATCCCTTATCCGATGAGGGTCGTACACCTCGGCCATTTTCTGATGCTTCTTATGCAACTCCTCATAGTTCATCTTCATTTGGACTATAGTTGATATACGATCAATGACATCTGATTTGAGGTCATCAAGCATTTGCTGTTTGGTTATGTTATCCTGTGCAATCTCCTCGATGCTGTTCATCAATTCCTCGGTCTCCAGATCCAGCTCAACCAGTTGTGGGTTATTTTCTATTAACTTATCCTGGAAATTTTAATAGATATAAATTTTACAAGACTTCACTTTGAATTAAGACAAGATTGTCCTCTCTAGCAGTGATAGCCTTGGTTGGTGGATAGGTTAAGGTGCCGGCTTCCCATACTGAAGTCAAACTACAAAGGACTTAATTTCTGAATATGCTAATGTGCAATATCTTTTTGCAGCCGAAGGTCTTCCTAAGACTAATGAATCATTTGTGAAATCAGGCATGTGTCTGCCAAATTTTAAGTCATGATGAGTGTACAGTCCACCTAATGCTAAAGGTTCCTTGCAGCCAATAGACACCCACATCTAAACTCAAAGATAGCTGAAGTTTTATCTGAGTTTGTACTAGATGCATCACTACTCCTCAGGACTAAGATGATTGCTTCGCTGTGTTTCCAGCAACCGCACCTCTTCAACCAAAACACAAGAATTGCTTTATGGCGGATGAGGGTGGTGGTAGTACGTCCCCAGGCAGACTGTCCTACTACCTAATGATGCATGTTACTGATTTATAATAAATGCACACCATATTGTAAAAACAATCAAACAGTAGTAATGTTTTATTACTAACATAAGCTAAGACATTCAGTACTAATCCAAAAGTTCAAATCACATCATCAAACCATTAATGTTCCATTGCAGAGCACATGTCTCCTCTTAGAATGAGAATGGTAAGGCCATAGTCTATCACACAGAACAAGTGCACTTTGGTTAACTACACTCACCTTCGAGAAGTTTACAATGAACTCTTAGATGTGTAGGTTTCCTCACAATGTTTTGCTTCACTGTCAAAGCAAGTGATAAATGATTTCTAATTATTATTAACTCGAAAAGCAGTGATAGCCTAATGATTAAGATTCTGACTTTTCACACTGGGTGTCCGAGGTTTGATTCTAATGTTTTTGAAGATATATAGATATTTAAAGTTATATATCACTTACTTGTTCTACCACCGTTAAAGTTGTATGTTTACAACTGTTTACTCACCTGTAAATCTGGATTTTCTAAGATCTCCTGTAACTCTTCAATCGTCAGCTCACTCAGTTCCGGAAACATTAATGACTGGGCACTAACGTGTGATTGTGGACTCGTGTCTGTTGACTTGTCTTCCTGGCTGATACTTGGCACAGACTTCTGGAACTCCCTGATGATGGCTTGAACCACTCTGCCTAGATCAGAGTGGACTGTGAAGTTCAATAACCCGGGAGCTCCGACAACCTGGTTGGAGTTCTCTGCTATCCACGGATGGGGTACCACAGGATTGACGAATATTGCTGGCTTTTCATTAGGAAACTCCGGTGTAAGGATCACGTTCAAACTCATGTTACGACCGTTCGCGGCGAAATCGATCCTATATTCATTACCTTCGTTCAATTCTATGACATTATCATTGAATATCTTCAACGTGTCTATCTGTCGCTTCCGTATGTCCTGTTCCGTGTAATAATTTCGAGGCAGCATTGCTTCACACTAAATAAGTAAACAAATATTTTCAATACACAATTTGAAGCCAAAATAGTCGTTAAAATTGTTAATGAAAACAAGCTAATAAATTAAAATTTACTCAATTATACATCACACACCTTGGTTTACGTGAATTTATTGTAAATATTGTATAAATACTCTACACCAACATCAATTATGCTAAAGATTTGTTCCATAAAATATACGTAACGTAAGGAACAAAATTAAACAAATCAATACAAAACACAAAATAATTTCTGTATGTTTCCATTACCACGCCAGTAATAAATTTGAATTTGAGACTCAAAGAACTCAGACCCGATTGGTTACAACTGTTTCGTATCGTGGCATTTGCAAATATTCACCAATAAATAAGCAAACTTACCACAAAACAAAAATCATCGATATATAAAACAGACTAACTTTAGAACTGTCAAACCACAAACTTTAACGTTCCGTTACAACTATCCTGAAAGATAAACGCAATAAAATTCAACTTTATATGTAATTTGGGATTATAAGCAATTTTACAATTTACAATTACAATTCCTTTCGAGTATATTTTAATAATCAAATTGTTTACAATTATTCATTGTTTGAAAATCTTTAACACTGTAGAGCTAACTAACAAAACTTCCATTCATCCATCTGTTTTAGGAGGCCAATTTAGTTTAAGCCTAGGTATATATTAGGCTTATATTAAAAAAACTTTTGAATGCTTCTTTGTTTCATTTTATAACACAAAGATAATACAGACTCATTAAATTTACCGGAACGTTTAAAACAAATATAATTAATGATTATATGACTCTGACTCTTTACGACGATTTCAGCTGCTTCTTATCATTAGTTCAGGTAGACTAGATTAGTCCAGTTGTGTAGGTAGTAGACCCAAAATCATCAGGTGATCAAATAATTGGAGAGTAACAGAGAGAGAATTTCTCACATATATATGTTTTATCCCCAAAAAAGTAATTTGCAACTTGTTCCCATATTTTTATTTTTAAAGAAAAAAGACAAAACTGTTTATTAAAAAATACCTTTTTTATGTTTGAAGAGTAGCAAACGAGTGATCAGGCTGTTGTTGGCTTGCATTTGCTTGTCAGGCTTGATGTTAAGTGGTCACTGCGCCCATGGACACCCCCATCCGACCTCAAACAAAACCGAAGTTCTGTCTGAGGTCATACGTAGATCCATC
>DWKL01001285.1:0-15044 GCA_018249415.1 Phareas burnsi | reverse complement strand
ACCGCCGCCCTCATAATCCGCCGTGAAGCAGTTGTTGTGTTTCGGTTGGAGAGGTGCGGTTGCCAGGCACACATATATCGAGGCGACCATCTTAGTCCTCAGGAGTAGTGACGAATCCATATACAACCTCAAACGGAACTTCGGTTTTGTTAGAGGCTGGATGTGGGTGTCCTTGGCTGTGGTGACCACTTAAAATCAGGCGGCCTGCATGCTCGTTTGCTACTTTAGAAATATAAAAAAAAAAATCATAATCGATCCACATGTGGCCGAATCCTCGATTGCAATTAAATCGCCGTTTGTTGTACGTCGTTTTCTGATCATACGCAAGGTACCCTTCGTGGTTCGATACCCGACTGACAGACATCTAAATGATGAATTTAGATTTCTGTTTTGGGTCCGGATGTTTGTATACTCGTCTTGTATGTGTCCATGGCACCCGCGATATCGGGTATTCTAATGTGGGGCTATGAGTAGAAAGTGTTTATCACATCTTGTTCAAGCTTGCTGTGTTCTGATTTAAAGCCTGTGGTAAGCGAAATATAGTTAGTTGAGGTGTTCCAACTCAGTCCTATTGGGTGGCAACGCATCTGTGGCCAACCTCAAGGATGAATTAGATCCCTTTTGATGTTATTTACTTACAATCAGGTGGACTACATCCTCCTTTGCTAATTGTATCATGCCCTATTTACGTCCAATGCCCCTTATAAATCGTAAGAATAAAACATTTTGCAGTCTTACCTAATAGGTCTGCACATAGCTTCATTGGCCACATCTATAAAACCCATTGCCACTTCTTCCATCGTCATCTGAAATAATCAAACACATTTTTTATAAATAAACTAACTGTACCTGTCCAGCCACATCTAACCGTCGTTTAACCTCAAACAGGACTGAAGTCCTATATAAGCCCGTATGTAGATGCGTCACTACTCCTCAGGACTAAGAGGGTCGCCTCGCTGTAAGTCTACCCAACAACCACACCTCTCCAAACGAAATAAGAGTTGCTTCACGGCGGATTGTGAGAGTGGCGGTGGTACCTCCCCGGATGAACTATTATAGTTCTACCACCTATAAAATTAACTCTTTGACTGCGGCGGCTAATATACAAAACAATCCGCCTGTGCGGCGCGCAACACAATAGCCGTGTTTTTGTATGGCGGCACGCACCGTATGCGTGCGAGCCGCGCGGGAGGCTCGGACAGTAGAACACGATAGGTGCGTTTACCGCAGTCAAAGTGTTAATATAATATAAAATAAATATTTTATTATCATAAGATTTATGCCCAAAACAGCCTTGAGGTTACAGAAAAGTTAAAACATATAGAAACATTTTTCGCTTACTAAAATCAAATTCAATTTATAAATAAACATGTTATACCTCTTTACCGCCATCTTGTTTTAAGAAACTGTTGATTTCGTCTGTTAACTTTTTAAATTTAGTTATCGTGGCCTCCTTGTCCAATGGTTCGTTTTCCGTCGGACCAAAGATTTTTGGAAAGTACTCGGGGAGCAAACGCCCTGCAATGTAAAAATGCATTACATAGTATATACATTGAATGCAACATATAGTTAATAAGCACTTTTAAAAGTAAATGTTTAATAGAAGCAAATAAGCAAGCAAACAAACAAACAAAGGAATGAAACGTTTTCGACACACAGCCAGAGTGGGTTTATGAGCGTAGAAAGAGTTAGTTCCCCGTGTCGTAAATGCTATGTACACATAAAAGACGTGCACACAAACAACCAGACCCAGAACAAAAATCTAAATTCATAATTTAGATGTCTGCCTCGTCGGGAATCGAACTCGGAACCCTCTGCGTGTCATATCGACATGTCGGTAATAATAAAAAGTGATATAAAAAACGAATGCGATATTAAAGAAAAAAGTTCAAGATGATTTTTTTTATTAATTAAAATCTAAATAAAAACATTGCCTAAGATTGCATGAGGCACGAATAAATTACGGTGAAATACATAACATAATGATGATAAGGATTATAGTTCGTCCGGGGAGGTACTGACCCACCCTCACAATCCACCGCGGAGCGATACTGGTGTTTCGGCTGGAGAGGGGCGGCTGTAGGCTGCACTTAAAAATGAGGCGACCATCTTAGTCATAAAAAGTAGTGTAACATCTACGTATGACATCAGATGGGGCTTTAGTCCTGCTTAAGTTTAGACGAGGGTGTCCATGGGCTGCAGTGATCACTTCAGATGGCCTGAACGCTCCTTTGTTGCTCTTCAAACATAAATAAAAAATAAATACTTACCTAGTAAGAGATTAGCGTCAGTAACAGTGAGAGGCCCACCCTTCCTGTAGCACGCTGGCCCAGGGTCCGCGCCAGCAGACTCCGGCCCGGCCACGAAAAGACCGGATCGGAAAAACAGCATCGAACCACCGCCCGCTGCCACTGTATTTATATCTAAAAACCATAATACGCTTATGCTTTTTACACTCATAACCCCA
Source organism: Phareas burnsi (assembly GCA_018249415.1). Classification (NCBI taxonomy): domain Eukaryota; kingdom Metazoa; phylum Arthropoda; class Insecta; order Lepidoptera; family Hesperiidae; genus Phareas; species Phareas burnsi. The sequence continues at coordinate 12,577 of DWKL01001285.1, read as the reverse complement.
CAAGGATACCCTCTGTCGTGGGTGCTTTGGATACAAAGACGAGTACACAAAGACCCAGAATAGTTACAACTATTTGTCTGTCTTGTGGCCAATCCAAGTATATTTTTAAAACGAGGCCTCCAACTAGTTTTACCGACTGTTATCCAATGATAACAACCGGGACTTACAGCTTAACGCTTAGTACGAAACGGCCCTGCCATCCGGGAAGTCCAAGGTTCAATTCCCGGGCGCATTTTATCTAACCCATCTCATTACGACACTCATGCCCAGTAATGGGATAGTAGTGAGTTGATTACGACCAAGATGGGCGTCTCCTTGCGACAAATATCTCATCTACTGTGGTCAACGCCAGGTGCAGTAGTTATGGCAAGTGCCCTTTTTAGGCGAGGCCACTCGTAAAGTACTTTTACGGACGGATGGAAGAATGGTACCAACTTTAGGTACCAAACTGAAGAAACGTAAAAGGTATATATATAGTTACCTAACTGCGGTGCCTGTATGGTCACTCCGGCTGTGGTCGCTTCATGCACGTGTTCCAAGGAACCAGCGTATCGGGACACGTCGGTCGAGGTGCCACCCATGTCGAATCCTGGAAGACAATTGATCACTAGGATATCGGCTTTAAGAGTAAAGGGTAATACTTTAATTTCATAGCATTTTATTCCAAAGAGAACGATACAAAATATTAGCTATATGCTCGTGAGGTATGCCGTTTTGATCCTCTACTCAAAGACTCTGGAAGTTGGCTCTGAAAAAAATTGTTTTCTATCGGCTTGTGGAAGAAATATTTTTTCATCTTTAATCACATCAAATAATTTTATTTCCAGGATAAGGGTGTATAAAAATTAACAATTTATCGCTTATCTTATCTTGCAAAGCAGATAAAACACAAAAGCATTCAATAATCTTAAGGTATTTATATATCTTTAATCGGTGGTATAACTATAGTTCGTCCTACTAGATGTAGGTGTCCATGGAGTGCAGTGATCACTTAACATCAGGCCTACATGGTCGCTTACCACTCTTCAAACATAAAATAAACCCCTTCTGTAAGCTTAGGATTCAACTGTGGTAGTGAAACTGAGTATTCCAGCCTAATTACTGAATATTCGATACTCAAGCTAAATTACAGAATTGAACTGTCATCGTATTGACTTCACTGAACATGTAACTCACCTATTACTGGGAGGCTGGTGTTCTTCTCATAAGATGTAAACGCGTAACCCACCACGCCCCCAGCCGGGCCAGACAAAATAGCTCTGGACCCATTGAATCTACAAACGAACACAAACTCGTGTGAAGAAATGAATCACAAGTAGTCACGATTTAATTGACACAATAAAACAAATGATAGCCGAGCGGAATGAAATTAGGCCTTTTTGGAGATCCAGGTTTCAAATCTCAGGCACATATCTCTGGTTTATCGAAATTATGTTCGTATTATGAATTAATTATCATTTGCTTCAGAGGTGAAAAAAACACCGTGAGGTAACCTAAGAGTTCTTCATGTTCTCAAAGCTGTGTGAAGTCTACCAATCTGAACTTAACTAATGGGGGGTTATGGTCTAAATCCTTTCCATTCTGCAGTGAGACCTGTACTCAGCAGTGGGACAGTCATTGTTTCCTGAAATTGTCGTTGACTCACAAATCCATCGGCGTCAATCCACCGTCAGACTGCATGAACAGCACATTTGAATTCTTCAATCCATCAGAGAAGCCGCTGGCAAAGCCCTTCACATAATCCTTTATGTGAGGAGTCAGGTACGCATCCGCTGAAGCCGTGAACCCGCGCGGGACTATACGTATCATTGACATTACCGAGTGAGAAAGCGATACCTGCTTGAAGCCTGTTAAAAAGAGATGAACATCGTTTTATAGGTCGCTGTTATTAATATATTAGTAACTGTTACCATTGATCTCTTCGTCGATATTAACAGAAACAGACCAACATTGATATGGCTTGGCACATACAAACAGTAGCACTACTGCCCCGACTGCAAATTAAATTAATTTTCCCTATTTTATTTTAATAAGATTTTTTCTCAATTTAAAATTTTAAAATTTAGGCTTTTTTCGCCCGCAACTATCTATTAAAATTAAAATATAGAAATATTGAACAAAAATTAATTTGGTTTTTATGTGATGGAAGTAGCAAAAAAGATTTGCCGGTCCATCTACAATCTGGATGAAGGTGGTGGAGTACACTCTATGAGGCATGGAGCCGTCAGTTGTAAGGAACAGACCCATTCCCAGCTCGCATACAAAAGGTCCAAAAAAATATTCTCTGCCGATATTTCCATTTTTCTTCAATTTTAAAACACATATAGAATTCCAATTACCTCTACACGCTACTTTCGTCACAATCACATGTAGAAGATAACAATACAAAACTTACCTAACTGAGCTGCTATCTTCCCAATCCTGACTTCATGTTCATGGTATGTATAACTATGTGCGAGCACCACAGCGATACTTTCTATCCCTTTCTCTTTTAACTTCATCAAGTCTTTCCTAACTTCCTCTTCATCCAAGTCCTTTGTTACCAGCATCTTCTGACCTGTCGTTCCAACAACTTCTTTCCATTTTACTTTGGATTTGTCGATCTGACAGCGGTCTTCTAATGCTGGTATCACTCTACAGTCTACTTCCACTACATCTTTGTACAGAACGCCTGGCCTTTTGATATCCTTCGAAGATGAATACGAGAATATAAACGCATAAATGTACACATTTTACTCACGTTATTTATATAAAAATATATCTATTTTAATAATTTTCAAAGAGAAGCTGAATGTCTGAAGACTGTATGTCTGAAGACACAAATGAATTGGCTCGAAGGCTGCTCCTTCCTTAAAATATACTTGCAAATTACTAAAATATAATATTACGACAGAACAGAATAATTATGGGGCCACAAATACAAAAATGTGTTCTTGTTCTTATAGTTAATACATAGCACGGAAAGCGATTTATACTTCACAAAACTCACCAACTGAAAAATATGAGGTCTGGCTTGATTCCCGATGTACAGTAAGTCCTTAAAGCCCTTGTTAATGATAAGAGCCATTTTAGCACCCTTACGCTCCAATAACGCGTTTGTTGCTACTGTAGTGCCCATTCTTATTGACTCTATTAGTAACGAGTTCACCTTCCCGTTCTCATCCAAAGCATTACCGGTTTCCTGAAATATATATAAATATTATTAAAGCGACAGTAACCATCTATTGCGATTAAATTTAGCAAGCATGTAGCTCGCATAGTGAGAAAGGCTACCTTTTGTTGAAAAGAGAGAGGAGAGGGTGGGGAAGCTATTATTGCTCATAGAACAATTAAATACGAATGTTCCCGTGCCTAAAATCTACGTGAACGAAGTCATCGGAGCAGCTTGTGTTTTATGTTAACTATCATTACTTTATAGATAGACATGTTTTTTGTGAAACCTTTGACTATATAACATAATTAGAAAAAGAGAGTATATAAAATAATGATAATGTTAATGCCACACACATAAAAATAGAACCAGTAGACATACCTACAACGGAGAATAAATGTGGCGGTTAGCCAATGGCATTATTAATGGGGTAACCAGTCTTCATATAAAAATTTCAGTTACTCTGATGATTCTTGTGGGCGTTCTACAATTTTGGAAACCTCAGAATGTTCCAAGTATTGCACATTTAAAATTTGACAAATAAACCCATGTACATAAAATAAGTGTTTCAAACGCCAGATGTTAAAACCAGATGTTTATATAGATCGTCTGGGGAGGTACAACTTTGCCCTTTAATTCCGCTGTGAAGAAATTCTCGTGTTTGGGTTGGAGAGGTGTGGTTGTCTGTTGGATTTACAGTGAGGCGACTATCATAGTCATCAGGAATAGTGACGCATCTTCATGCAACTTCAGATATAGCTTCCATCCTTTTTAAGTTTACATGTGGGTGTCCATAAGCTACAATGACCTACTAACAACAGGTGGCCTGCACTGTTACTCGTCAAACATAGAAAAAAAAACCTTGCAAAACAATTCTATCATCTCACCTCCTGCAAGATCCGTCGGATAGCTTCCCTGGGTGCATCATCATAGTTTTGGGGGTCTACTGACAACAGCTTCATAACTCTGACCTTCCCATCAGGGCATCGTGCGAACACATCAGTGAAAGTGCCCCCACGGTCTATGGCGAACTGGAACCCCTTGGGTGGAGACATTGCTACCTGAAAAAGTATGATAAGGAAAATAATAAAAATTTTTCTGTAACAAAGAATTTTTTTTCAATATATAATCGAAAATTTTGTTATCTAATCATAAAAATACAAAATACATATTATAAATCATTATTAGAAACTGTCACACTTGTCACAATATTTGGGTTGTTTTTAATAATTTAATATCATTTTATTAGGTAACCATTTTCTTTTCATGTCACAATTAATCATCAATTACTTTATATATACCTACTTTATATTACTGTAACACTTTATAAATGCTATACCTACAAAATGACATGATTTATTCATGAAAATGCATATAAATTAATTAATAATACTTTATCATTTTATGTACCTTCAATGTTTCAACAGATGCAGAAATTATGAAGTAGATAACGTTGTTACACGACTGCTTGTCTCAGGGAATTATTGATAAGAGATGAACAAACATTATGATAAATTGATAATCACTACCCATCTTCTGTGACAATAATAGATATAATCTACAACTAGAAAAGTACTGTCTGTCTAAGTATTTCTTAGCACATTATGCCAATCAATTCATTATTTGTATTTAAAGGAATATCATGAAACAATTTTAACACTTTGACTACGGCAAATGCACCTGTCATGTTTTACTTTCCGAGCCACCTGTGTAGTTCGCACGCATACGGTGTGTGCCTCCGTACTGAAATACACCTGATGTGATGCACACTGCACAGGTGGATTGTTTAGTATAATAGTCGCCGCAGTCAACGTGTTAATACATCGAAACTCGGCCATAATGGATTAGGGCTGATATTTTTGTACATGTAGTAAAGAAGTAGGAAACAAGTATGAAGTACATCTGTTAGTAAGAGGGCACTGGCACTCATGGACATTTGCAATCAATCCCAAATAAGATTAAACTCCAAATAGCATTAAGGTTGTCCATAGATGTGTTTAAAACCTTGAACACAATGTCGGAACACTTCAACATTGCGTCAGACCACATTTTTCACGTCAGAATTTAAGAGCAAGTAATACTGTTATTATCATCAGATAACCACCACATACCAATGTGGACTTGTAAGAGCTGACGAATGAATTAAGTATCATTTTTTGCAAAATACACACAACCCTCGATCTTATGAATTAGGACAAACAAAAAATGCTTTCTTTACCTGTATCCACACACAAGGATTCCATGTGGTCTGGGTGTCAGAACAGAAAAAATATTTCAATAATAAGATGTCTACCTGGACGTTTGCTCGGGAAACTATGCCCTTCTGGATGGCAGACTGTTAATTTGACTATCCATCGATGAACAGTCAAATTAATATCCATGCCATGGCTATATTTATAGTCCCATACCGGGAGCCTCTGCATAAATTTTGGGCGCTATGGACACATATGGCCAGGGCCGTGTCGGCGTTTACAGAAACAAGGCAAAATCTAGTGAAATATAATTATACGCTTGATTACAATCAAATGTAATATTTATTAAAAGAAAAAGTACATTGTTTAGGCATAAATTAAAAAGACACAATATATTTTTAGAAATAGAATGGTACTTACTTGGATTTTAAGTTCTAAATCTTACAGGTTTGTATAAAGTATATCCGAAGTTTTTAAGTTTCAAAATTGGTGTTTGTTTTGTAAAATGGCCTGATATTATAGTTCTACTGATAAGATAAGCAAATGTCAGTTGCCACTGTCACGTGTCAATTCTAGATTGAGTGGTCCGTCACTTCAAAGTCCTTTTTCTGTAACATTATTTTATTATTACAAATTAAATCTTATTTTAATTTTTATTATAATATAAAAGTAACTAAATAAATATTTTAGAAAGTAGAACAATAAAAAAAATGTCAATGTTAGCTCTACTTTTTTGGAACACATCTGTCATTGTGTATTATGAACGCGTTCATAATATCTAACCTAATTTTTACGTCACCTACGTCAATGCCATTATTATAATAACATTCCATAATCGACTGTCTGTACATACGATCACGGACACCGACTTCAAGTTCTAATAACCAATATTGTTATATGTTGTTTTTGTCTAATTTAATACAGAAAAGATTTGTTTCGTTGGCAAAATACATTAAAAGGATGGGGCGTGCAACTCGTAATGTCAATAGGTTCGCTCAGAGAAAACGAGATAGAAAAGCACAGGTATATATGATAAATTTAAAAAACTAACCATACCTTTATAACGTTTTCCACACTCATAGTCCCCACACTTATATTCCCTGTGTCGTGAGTACCATTGTCACACAAAGATATACAAAAACACTTAGACCCAGAACAGAAATCTAAATTCATTATTTAGATGTCTGCCTACCGGGAATCAAATCCGAAAACCTTCGTATGTCAGACTGCTAAGGTTACCATTGAGCCATGTGGGATATCAAAATTTGGTTTTCAATTTTAATATATTATGAATATTTTAGGCAAGAAATCCAGAAGCAAAGCCTGCAGCCAATACACGTCCAAACTACGCAGATATTGTAAGGGAAAATGAAACTTTTATACAATATTACAAGGTATGACTAAGGTTTTACTTATAACATAGAAGTAGTGTTAAATTAAAATGTAGGTCACCTGATGGTATCTGTTCGCTGTTGGAAATGAACATTTACAATCAGATCTAAATAACATAGAAGCCCTAGGTTTGGCCATAGACATGTTGCTACACTGAGATATAGTTCTCAGTGTATTTTTATGTGAGAAGAGTACGAAACAAGAATCCAGGCCATCTGATATTAAGTGGTTGCTGCAGCCCATAGATACCCACATCTAACCTCTAAGAGCATTGAAGTCCTATCTAAGGTTGTATGTTGATGCATTACTACTCCTGAGAACTAAGATGTTTGCCTCTCTGTACTTGTACTTGGCAACTACTTCTCTGCAACGGAAACACAAGAATTGCTACACAGCAGCTTAGAAGTGTGGCATTGGTAGTTCCCTGGACGAACTATATTTCTACCATAAATTAAACATGAAACAAGTCATGTAAATGTTTCTCACTTACCATCCTTGCTATTATAAAGCAAGAATAATTGTGGCATTCGTGCCTATGGAGAACAACCATGAACCTTTAAAACAATAAAATATAGAAATGTGCTAATGTAAATTATTATTTAATGTAGCGTTAAGTATTGGCTCCAACCCTTTTTATGTCCCATTGCTAGGCTAGGCATAGGCATAACTTTTTCCCATAACTGGGGAAGGCCTAGGGCAGGCCACCACGCTGCTCCAATGCAGATTGCTGGAGATATGGTTTAGTAGCCAACCCATGCTGAATATATGATTTTAAGCTAATATTATCGTGGAAATTATACATTTTTTATATTATGTAACGAGTACTCACGATTTGCGGTTTTTGCTGAATGTTTTCAAATCCCCCACAAGGCTTGTCGGAGGATAAGGCTTAACAATTGCTATCCAATGATAACAGCCTAGACCGGCTTCTTTACGTATCCTCCAATGAATGGCAAGGGGTATAAAATTTTGCTACTAGCCGTCACCTATCCGATTTCTCACCACGCCTCATATAGCCTAAATTCATTGATCGATTATGACCTATGCAAGCCACAGGTCTATGTGTGCTTCGCAATAAAGTTTGTACATTATAAATTTCTCCTTTTGTTTCTTCTTCATAAGAAAACACCTTGGCAAATGCTAGTAATTTGTACCCTAAGTTACTATCATGCATATCTGTTCTGCACATTGGAAACACATGTGATTATATATACCTATATGGTCTCAGATTATATTGGATCTATAAATGAATGTAATTGTTATATAAATAATCTCATTTCATTGCATTTCATAATTGTGTATACAATATTTTCAGACTCAAAAAGTCTGCCCAGAAGAAGAATGGGCACAGTTTATGGCGAGCATCAAAGATAACTTGCCTACAGCGTTTCGGATAACCGGCTCCAAGAGTGAGGCTGACACCCTGTTGAGGATAGTGAAGAGTGAATACTTCTCTGAGATATTGAATGCCAAGGTCAAGGTGGATGGAAGCGAGGAAGAGGAGATTAAGCCTATTAATTTACCTTGGTATTTATAACAGATGTTATTTATTAATTGATGTATGTCATCATCATCATTATCCCACCACTTTATTGTTAGGGCTTATCTCAGAATAAGAAGGATTAGGCCATAATCCATCATGCTGCACTGCCACTACACTGCATGTTTATGCCAGTTTTGTCATAACACATAGGCTACCTTACAGAGATGCATTTCTGAATGTGTGAGTACGGATCATGTTATTTTGTGTGCTGTTGTTATCGTGCGTGACATTTCGTTTGGATATGCACAAATGTGTATGTGACGTCGCGGGAGCAGCAGTTACGGAAGAATTAGGGCATGATAAGATTTCCAGACCTCTACTATTGTTCTGTAATGATGATGATGATATATTAGGAGGTATAGAAACTTGACGATGTTATTACTGAAAAATAAACAAAATAATAAATAATCATATCCTTTCTCGTGAATGCCATGGATACACAAAGATGAGTACACATACGCCGAAACCCAGAACAGAAATCTAAATTAGTGATAGCTTAGTGGTTAAAATCCCGGCATCTCATGCTGGATATTTGGGGTTCGAATCTGGGACACATTTCTGATAATTCAAAGTTATGTACGTATTAGAGATTAATCATCCCTTGCTTTAATGGCGAAAGTGAGCAAACCTACATATCAGAGAGTTCCTTGTAAAATTCTCTAAGGTGTGTGAAGTCTATGAATCCGTACTTGGCCAGCGTGGTGATCTAACCCTCCTCATACCGAGCGATACTGGTGCCTAATAGTGGGACATTAATGGGTTGATGAGAAGAAGCAGAGATGTCTGCCTAACCGGAAATCGAACCCAGAACACTCTGCGTATCAGTTCGGTCTGGTTTCCGGCGCCCCGCGGATCGTCGTCACTGAGAATTTCTAATACTGAGGGTTCAAATTATTAACAGGTACCCCGGTGGGCTAGCATGGCAACTTCGCTTGTCTCGTATGGACATCCGTCGCAACGAGTCCCTGTACCGACTCCACAACTTTCTGATAGCCGAAACAGCGGCCGGCGGGGTGTCAAGACAAGAAGCAGTGTCCATGATACCACCAGTGGTTCTCAATGTGCAACCACATCATAAGGTATATTTTTCGTTACAACAGCAAGTTTTAATGCCGATGAACGTTGGACGGACACCACGAAGCGGCTATCAAAGCGCGGATGAATATTTAATAGGAAATATTTCATGAGCCATTTTTATGATGATAGAACTCAATGTTGGCTGGACTTGGATGTATTACAGCGAAATCTAGTTGTACTTTATAACAATGGTTTTAAACACTGCTGTGTTTGGTTTGAAAGGTGTGGTAAAGGAGAGACACTTACTCGAGGTGTTCCAGATTAGTCTCGTGTAGATATATCCTCTATGCTATAAAACATAATATAGTATAGAAATACCAAAAGTGATCTAAATAGGATCAACCTGAGATCAGGTACAGCAGCATTATTACAGCTTAGGACTAAGTTGGAATGCCTTTTGTCTCTCCCTTAACTGACCTAATAAACCGGACATAACAGCACCTCACACTGTTCTTAAACGGCAGAAGTAGATATCCTACTACTAGCTTTACTATTTGGTAACTATTGTGCCATACAGGTCATCATAATTTGTGTTTTTCTAGGTTCTAGATATGTGTGCGGCTCCCGGATCAAAAACTGCTCAACTAATAGAATTTCTACATGCAGATGAGGATAAAATGCCCACTGGTAAGCGTAATTTTTTATTTATTTCATCCATTGTCATTCTACATTAACCTCCCTCTCGAAACCGCAACGGTATCCTCTTCCTCATACTTCTAATCACTGTCCAGGGTTCGTGCTGGCTAACGACGTGGACAACAGCCGCTGCTACATGTTGGTGCACCAAGCCAAGCGGCTTAACTCACCCTGCATCCTCATTACCAATCACGACTCCGCTTTCATGCCCTCGCTGGTAGTCAGTGATGAACAGGTATCAGAGTTTCTTTAAAATAAATGCTATAACGTAGCAGCGATGGTCGCCGCGGGCGAGAGCTCACCCGCGGCGAAAGCAGTCCGAGGAATGTCCGTAGCGAGGCGCACCGCGTTGACAGCTTCTTTGTATCAATGGCGGCCACCTCGAACCCGCTCTCAACAAACGGGGGCGCGTTTGCCTCTTAGCGTGGCACGTAATACCTGCGTTGGCAACACATGGATACGCCGAAGATGTTTTTGAGTACACCTATATGGATATACCCTACACATATACATAGATAATTCTATAATGAGTGTATATAATGTTACAGAATCCTGAATCAACAAAACCGCTCAAGTTCGATAGGATACTGTGCGACGTGCCGTGTTCCGGTGACGGGACCCTGAGAAAGAACCCTGACATTTGGTTGAAGTGGTCACCTGGCAACGGGAACAATTTACATGGGTTTGTAACGATTATTACTTCATTCGAATTTATTAGTTCTTTAAACTTTCTATAACATGCTGCAACCGTTTTTATCTTCGACGGTTGGGTACGGGTCCGCGCTTACAACTGGAGCATACTCTACCAAGGTGCTTCACGCATTGGTGGAAGTAGGGATTAGCAGTCAACCCGTGTCAGATATTTTAAATCAACCAATGTCAACTGGGACCTACAGTTTAACATGCCACAATTATAATGATGATGATGATTGTAAATGTGGTAGGAATCTGCGATTCAACTGCACTAAACATCTCTTTCTGTTCTTATCTTCGTATGTAACATTTTGCCACATTTTAATGAACTCGCTTTGCCTGTAACTAGGTAGTAATTTTACAATAGATTTATACCTTTTCCCCCGATTATCTCTAAACAGCGTTCAATACCGCATCCTCCGTCGCGGCTGCGAGCTGCTGGCCATCGGTGGCAGGCTGGTTTACTCCACCTGCTCCTTCAATCCGGTGGAGAACGAGGCGGTTGTTCACAGACTGCTAGCGGAGTTCGGGGATGCTGTAAAACTAGTTGATGTGTCCGATATGCTGCCGGGGTTCAAGTTCCAAAAGGGTGAGTGTACCACAAAGAACAAGAACGACAAGGTGTGTGTGTGTGTGCGTGCGTGCATGCGAGAGAGCGTCTGTATGTGTGTGTTTAATTAGTGGTAGAAAAATAATTCAACCGAGAAGGTACCACTGCCACTATGACAGCATAGTCTGCCGTCAAGTTATTTTTGTGTTTCGGTCGGAGAAGTGTGATCGTCGGATACCCTTACAGCGAGGCGATCATCTTAGTCCTCAAGAGTAATAACGCATCTGCGAACGACCTCAGATTGTTGAGGTTGTTGGTATTGTTGTTTGATGTTTGAGGCTAGGTGAGGGCGTCCATGGACTACTCAACATTGGGTGACCTGCACGCTCGTTTGCTACTCTTCTCAAATACAAAATATTTGCTATTGCTATGCTAAAAAAGATAAAAAATTCCAGGTATGACGTACTGGCAGCCGGCATCAAAGGACATGGTGTTCTACGATAAATACGAGGACGTCCCAGAGAAGTGGCGGACGGTGGTGCGACCGCAAATGTTTCCGCCGAAGCCCGAAGACTTGGACAAATATAATTTGGACAAGTGGTTAGTATTACATTACCCCGTAGATTAAGTAACGATATAGAGTCCAAATGAATGTATTGCATTGAAGTACGTATTGTACTTTACAAATTTATAACCCTGTAGCTGAAGTAACGGAATAGAATCCAAATGAATGAACTACAATGAATTCCAATACAATTAACAATTTATAAAATTGTAGTGTACACTACTTTTACCCCGAAAATATTTATAGCTCCTGTGTAAAAATCTATAGGTGTCTGACGCCCAGACTATGCACTGAGTCCTTAAACTGCACCATGGTTGGCTCATATTGCATGCTGAGGAACTTAGGTTGACACACGCATAACTGACTAAGACCCCATGCTAATTAGTTCAGACTGGTCGCTAACCTAACCTAACCCCTTGACTGCGGCAAACGCACCTGTCGTGTTTTACTGTCCGAGCCGCCCGTGCGGCTCGCACTCATACGGTGTGTTGCATTTAAACTTATACAAAGCTGTGCCGAAACACCTGTGTTTTTGCCGGCGCTACACCAGAGCAGAACAACACGAACGTTGCCCCGTTGTTGTTATCCCGCTCTGGTAAAAAAAACAAGTACGTTCGGGTACGTTCCAAGACTACGGGAAAATTTCGAGTCGCACAGCTGAATCGGATCGAATATTAGCGCCGCAGTCAAGGTGTCAATGGTTCCGACTACCCGCTGGTTGGCTCGTACTGCACGCCAATAAGCTCAGACTAGATGCGATTCTAGTTGGTCTAGTCTA
>DWKL01001284.1:0-15046 GCA_018249415.1 Phareas burnsi | reverse complement strand
ATGAAGTGCTTTATTTCTGACCTGAAAATAATTATAAAATTAATTACATATATATATATTTTTCGGATTTAGAGATAACATGGTTATATGGATCTTAATAACATGAAATTCTAGCAGAAGCTATAATTGGAACCACACTGTCCAAATTTATTATGGGAGTGATATAAAAAAATATATGTGATGTAATCCTAAAAGATACATTGTTACTTCTGGAACGTTGAAAAGCCTCACATATACATATGAATTATATATGTATGGAGCTGTAGAAACTACTGCCACAAGGCAGAAAATATACTCAACAATAGTGCTACAGCAGTAAGCCCATAGAGTTCTACCACTTTCAATATCATATATATATAAATATGATATTATAACATAATCATGATATGAATGAGGTGTAGTTTACCACTCCAGAGATTAGGGTTGCATTAACTGGATCGCGTTTTTTTTCAATAATATTGGAAATTAATTTAAAACAGTGTTACTTACATTGGATATAATAATAGGTGACAGTTATTAAATATTACATTATCATCAAAATATTGTTTCAAGAATTGAATATTTTCATCGATAACATTAAGGGCAGTATGGAGCCAATATTTGTGTTTTCTTAGTTTAGACAAAATCATTTGACCCAATTCTGATTGGCTAAGCTTGGTATTGCCATTTGTACTACATGTTTTAATTTTAGTCACATCTAATGAGGAACTTATTAGTATTGCAATATCTCGACCACAAACTTTGTTTCCAAAGCTGTTAATATATCTGGAATGTAAAAAAACAGGTGTAAGTACTATTACTATAATTTATACATTAAAAATTGTTAAGAATAGTGAATACAAATATTTAATCTGTAAACTTATTATATTTAAAGAGGTCTTAATAACAGAGACAATTTTTAAATACAGTATATATAATCTTAAAAACATGCAAAAATATTGTCCAGAAGATATTAATGATATGTAAAGTAAATAAAAAGTTTTGTACTTACGAGTTAAATATTTTGTTAGAAGCTACTAGATGGTTCAAACTATAACATTGCTTCCTGGCCTCTTTAATTTTTTTAAGTCGATGCAAAACTTTGACTTTGTGCACCACCATAGATAACACCTAAAATTTTTTAGCAGCATTAACAACATGCTGGAATACTGTATGATGTATACATGATAAAATATTAACTTAGTTTTTTATTTTATTATTAACTAATATTTTATAACATAATTGTGCTCACAAAGTAGCGCTGAAAAAATTGTATATTATGTTCCTGCTATCACAGAAAGTGAAAAATACTTACTCTTGGATTAGAAAAAAGGACTTTGTATTCTTTCAAAGTAGAGAGATATTGAAGGCGTTCTCGCACAGTTTCTGGGGACATACAGTAAATCCTCATGCAATGTCTTTGAGCCTCATTTCTAACATCAAATTCCTAAAATGAAAATTCTTGTTGTAAATTCTTTAAATAAAAACTGTTCTTAAAATAAAACACAAATATATTATGAGGCAAGTTTGTTTTGGTGACAGTTTCTGTTTTGGGTCAATAATTTTAATGTGACATGGTTAAACCAATAAACTGATAGACATAATCAGTATTAAAATAGGTGATAAATGATTTAAATAACTCACCTCGAGAATTTGCTTTATTTCTAACAGAGATTTGTAATTATTCTTCAAAATGGCGGGTTCTAACCTTATAGCTTCTCGTATGTCTATCCCTGCTATTGAACCAACATTCTCTAATATGAGTTTGGTGTTGACTGGATCAGATGATATTATGAAACCATTTCTCCTAATACATGGTACATCAAATTTAATTTCATTTTGTGCTAAGTTTAATGCCTCTTTAATATCACACATTGGTCTGTGTTTCAATGGCAAGTAATTGCGGCAGTATTTCTTAAACTCTTCTGCTGTCACTGACAATCTCCATTGTAGGTATTGTTCTAGTACATACACACGGATGGTCACTGTATGAAGAATGTAATAAATCAAGTATTAATGTTTGTTTTATGTTTAATATTCTCTCCACTACAGTCACATTTCCAATTAGAATCTAGTAACCAGTAACAAAAGACACTTTTACACTGTTTTATATCTAGTTAAACAATACATTTTTTACATTTTGAAATGTTAACAAAATATATATATACTTCCTCATGAGTAATTTATGCTTATTTTAGCGATCAAACCTTAATTAAACAATCAAGCAATACATTGTGTTATAATTTATGTAGATACATCTTTAATGAGTGCTATTATCAATACATCATTATATTGGAAATTTAATTTTTCCAAAGACAACAATAATTGTTTATTAATATCATTTGTTTGACAATCTATTAGTTTATAATTATTTCATACTTACAGATTGATGTGCTGGTATCTGGAAATGGTTTAGAATTTTTTTGGATATCTGGCCATTCTGGGAA
Source organism: Phareas burnsi (assembly GCA_018249415.1). Taxonomy (NCBI): domain Eukaryota; kingdom Metazoa; phylum Arthropoda; class Insecta; order Lepidoptera; family Hesperiidae; genus Phareas; species Phareas burnsi. The sequence continues at coordinate 12,620 of DWKL01001284.1, read as the reverse complement.
GCAATCATGTAGAACTTCGTTCAGTTTTAGATTTGAGTCCAATAGCCCTTCTTTTTTTAACTGGCTTACAGTCCGTGATCTCACAAGCGTATGGTATCTAAGTAAAGCAATTTGCGAAATTAAAATATTGTAGGTTATTGTTAGGCCATGATCTTAATATTGCATAAGTTAAAAATAGTAGCAAGGCAAATTAAATTAGGAACAAATAAGTAGACTTTTAAAAATTTAATCTATAGCAGTTACTTAAATTTTTAAACTTTTAAAAGTTAGGTACAGATGCCAATTGTGTTACAAAGAAGAAAAAATAGCTCCATACGTAAAAATAATGAAAAAAATTACCTAATAATGTGTATAGGAGCAATGGTCAGAAAACCACATTCTTTAAGAATTTCTCCATAGTTATCCATAGATATGGGGTTCATGGAAAACAGGTGTGGGTTTGTACATGCTTCCAGGGGTGTAATTCCGAACTTTTGCAATATCTGTAAGGTGTTTTGCAGTTGCTCCTGGCTCACTTTATCTAAGTTTGGATGCTTCTTCTTTAATTTTGGTAGTGAGCTTTTAGGTATACATTTCCCTGTAAGCATAAATATTAGCCCTAAAATTATTTGCAAAAAGTTGAATTATTTCGTAAATATCTCCTGAAATGTTATTCAAAAGCACTTTGGATTTCGTTATAACGAATATGTTATTTTGAAACAAATTAAAATTCCTTCAAAAATGTTTTCAATCCAAATGGAAAACTCTATGAATATAATTTACAAACCAATTTGTTTTTTATTTTAAGCATTTCTAACCTCACTGGAAAATAAATATATAATTTGATTAATTTATTTTGTTTATTAAAATTGTATTCATGCATTATTGTGATGTTAAAAATATCTGTTAAATATCCAACGTACCGGTAAGTCGACGATACAAAAAAAAAAATGGTATTTCGTAAAATGTATGCATTCCACAGTAATGCAGACATGGAATACGGTACTGTGCCTTAAAAAGCAAAGGAAACATTCGTCGCTTAATCTTCATTTTTCTAATATTGTTCATTTACTATATTTTTATGATCTCTTATTCGTTCAGTTGAAAGTGTCTTAGTATATACTATTTTTGATATTACCATAACAAAACCAACAAACAATAATCAAATGTCAGCGATGACGTATAAGTGACGTTATGTCAGTAACAGTGAGTAAAAAACGCTTTTTTAAAAGGTTTTGCGGTTTTGGATTTTTTCTGCCTATTTGATTAGTATCTATGGATATAAGGGATTAGACATAATTTGGAAAGTCCAATTGAGCCTATTCTGCCTATTATATAATCCTTCTAAAGTTGGTTTCAAAATTTAAACACCTTTAGAACACTATTCTCGTTTATGTCATAGTATTTTATGATTATGATTATGAATATTATGCTGTTCTTAGGCCTTTACAAAAACATATATTTTCATATTTAGTAATCATATTCTCGATCTTTCCAACCCCCTTATAATTCAAAAAAACATAAATGTAACAAAATAGTCTTGATTTAATGCAGGAAAATTTTAAATAATGTTAGGCTGAAAGCAGAGAACTCTGGACCGAGGGCGCTGTCAGAAACTTTATAGGATGACATTAGTGACGAACTGTGTTAAAAAAGACATTATTGTTATTATATTCAATTTGCTTTGCCAGTCTGATTTTAGTATTCTTAATTATAGGTCGATGATTCTCATAGGTGACCGCAGTGCACTTCAATATCAATGGCATGAGTGATTTGGTGACGGTAAGGTATGTAAAATGTAATGGATGCTATAGTTGTTGCCATAATTGTTTTTGTTGCGAGTAGTAGCCGGTGGTAGTAAGTAGCACCTAGTTATTTTAAGTGGTCGAAGTACTCAATGAGTATGCAGTCTATCAGATGTTAAGAGGTTGCTGCCGGCCATAGCCACCTGGGACTAAATTCAAGGAGAACAAACAAAAATACACTCTCACTTTGCTAAATTTCTTATAGGCATACTTGGTACGCCTTAAATCATAATACATTATGTTTAAATAGAAAAACTACACTTTTGCTATAAGGCATAAGTGTGGCGGTGGCGCCAGCATACTGAGACCGTAATATAAATTATTGCGCTGTATGCTTATTTATCTCCACTTTTATATGGAAATTTTATTCAGTTAAGATGGACTGGAGTGCAGTACGGAACCAGTTCAAGCAGACATGGCTAACTACGACGTTGAGTCTCGCATTGTTTGCTGGCGTAACTTACTTTTTGTTGTGGGCAGAGGTATGTTAAATGTGATAACTAATAGATAAAATGATGATTATTTGAATATATTTTTTATATTTTCCTTTTAAATGTATCATATTTTTGTTTTTTCTGAGTTATCTGTGTATATTATAGGGTCAATCAATCCAAAGCAATTTGATGTTGGATGAGTTACTATCAGCTGCAGATAGTGTAGATGTCCATTTTGGAGATGAGGTTACTGTTTATGAAGGGAAGGTGATACATATTATAGGTCCTTTGCGCATCCTGGAACCTATATCAGAGCCAGACTACAACATACAGGTCCAAGCTGTGAAACTCAGAAAAAGAGTTCAAATGTATCAATGGATAGAGGAGACTACGTAAGAACTGTTTTTTTTTCATATTGTCTAAACTTGTTAAATTATATCAACATAATGAAATAATACTATGTACTGTAGCATGTAAGACTAAGCAAAAATATGGTAGATCTTATAAACTATGATTTTTATGTTGAAAGAAAGATTTCTAAGTACTACTTTCAAAGTGACATTGTTTGGAAAATGTTTTGTTGTTTTTTTTTAAGTTTTAAAATATTACCTCACAATATATAAGGCCACAGATGTTATTCTATGAAGTTACAAAGGTACATTGAAATTGTAACTTTAACATTGTAATGGTTTATTTTTAAAGGACTGACTATTATAAACAAAGAAAATCTCATACAATCATCTATTGAAATTTGAATTTGTGTGTATCATATTTAACACAATATGTTTTGTTTTATATTTTTTTGTCTGCACCTATTTTTTAAAAACCATCCGAATGAGGTGCTGTCGAAATATAAGATGGGTAAAATATTTACTCGTGCTATTTGCAGTGAGCAAGAGAGCTTTATTAGCGAGCCATCAGAGGAGTCTCAGAAGACATACTGGTACCACAAGGACTGGCGGGATTATGTAGTCGACTCCTCTCTGTTCTATATAAGACCAGGTCATCACAACCCTACCTCCATTCCGCTGTTCAGTGAAACACATATTGCTGACAATGTCAAAATTGGATGGGTTTATCTGGGTCAGTAGGTATACCACAGACACCTTTTTACCTTGAACTCTGCGGAGTATTCTTTTATAAGTGGATTTTTTATTTGTTATATGCCTATAGTTTTAGACTGGCTTTACTTGTTTTACTTAATATGATTTTTATAAATACTTAATTTTGAGTACTCCCTTTTAGTTAATCATTTTGTTGGAATGGGTGTATTCCATCAGAAGTTATGGGAATTTTTAGATTTTAAAAGTTCCAAATTTAAATGCAGGGAAGGGTACCATAAATATACAATATTGTTACAATATATAATATTATTACAGGACTAGATGTCAAGCGTAAGGTAAATGACTATTATGAAATATGGTCAGATTCTAGGCCAGACCGTGGGGATATCAAGCTACACTCGGGCTTCTATTTTCACGGAAACAGTGCTCTACAACATGAAATAGGGGATCTACGTGTTCATTTCTCTTATGCTGGAAGGGAGGATGATATTGTAAGTTATATAAGTATCAAGTATACATAAATGCATGAACTTCTTATGTAATTCGAGTGTTACATATATGTGTGTGATAGATGATGAAATCACATAAAAGTACTAAGAAAATATTAATTCCACAAATTAACTTGTGATTAAGAATAAATCGTAATAGTATCATACCATCACAATAATAATATTTTCGGTTTTATACTTTAGAATATCATCTTAATAAAAACAAGTTGTCGCAATACATTATCAACTCATTATTATTTCACTGATAGGCATGGGTCCCCATTTATAATATGAAAGGTTATAAACCTTAGATTTGGACTCTATATATTCTAGTTTTGGAATATTATATAAGCAGCACTCCAAAAGCAATGTGATGGGCATTCTACAGGCCTTCTTTAGTTTTGGACGAGACTAGTGCCCAGCTGTGGTGCAATAAAAAAAATTATAAAGGTGGTAGAACTCTGTAAATGATTTTTATCTAATAACAGTCGTAGATCTACTGTTATCTTGTTTGAAGGATTAGGCAGAATTACTTATATGAGGCTTTCCAACTCAATTCTCAAGGCCATCAATACATCTCAGACCACAGGTTGGATTCCTGTCTTATTTGTAGTTGTAGACGTCTATGGGCAGGAGTGACTGCTTAAGATAAATTGGAGTGATTGGCTGCATGCGTGTTTGCTACTTCCATTACATAAAAATATCTGCTTTTTTTCAGTATACTGCAGTTGGTGTGCTCGAACATGGTACGCTTCAGCCCTACAGTGTTGACAGTTTTCCTTCAGCGGATCCCCTGTCCTTGTTACGTAAGGGCTCTTACAGTCTTACACAGCTCCGTGATTTGGAGAAACGCGATACATACATCCATACATGGAAGTATAGGCTACTGGGTTTTGTTCAAGTCTTTGCATCAGCTATGACATTACATCCCGAATGGCTTACATTATGTAAGTATTGATAACTTTTAAAGTTTAATTTTGAACTATATCTAACGATTTATGTACTGTTATTGTACTGGAAAGAAATATTATTAAGGATCATATTTCCAACAGGATTTGTATTAGTCAATTTATTCTTTTCAAAACTGGATCTTGGCCGTTTAGAAATAATTTTGCCAACAGTCATATCAATTTATCTTAGAATCCGGGTACTGTAGTGAATTGGCAAATGTAGTTAAGTAGTTGAAGCCAAACAGATTTTATAGATTTTAATATGTGTCAGATTTTTGTTAGTTGTGCCTAAACAAATCTGTATAGGCATACAATACATGCATATTTTCTAACATTGATCGAGCCCAAAACTTTTCTTTCAGTATACAGTTTTGTGTGCATGACTTATATCAGGGTTTATTTTTTCCCATTTACTTTTAACAAACTTTAATATTATAATTATGTATTTAAATCTTTTCAGTTTTACAGTGCCAATGGATATCAAGTAGTTTAAGAAGATGCTCTAGGCTGTGGGTCAATTTTGTTCTTGCATTCTCATACACGTTGCTCATCATATCAGTACCATGGTGAGTTGTTTTTAAATTTCTTGTTAGTAAGCGATGCTGTGACGATCTTAAACAGTTTTGATAGGTGGTATATTTCGTCCGGGGAGGTACCACTGCCGCCTTCGTAATCTCCCTGCGTAAAGCAATTCTTGTGTTTCGGTTGGAGAAGTGTGGTTGCCGGGTCCACTTACAGCAAGGCGACTATCTTAGTTTTCAAGAGCAGTGATACACATTACCTCAGATAGGGCTCAGTTCTGTTTGAGATTATATGTGGGTGATCACGGCCTGCCTTGACAGCTTAATATTAGGTGGCCTGCACGCTCGTTTGTTACTCTTTAAACAGAAAAAAAAATCGATAAAGGCACCATGCCCTTTGACTTGCTGCATCATACCGTCGGAGTTTTCTAAAGCGTCGATAAATAATAATTGATAAATTTCGAAGTTTAGAGTCTAAACTTAAGACAAATTAAACAATATTTTGGCAGCAAATCGGTTATTTCCCAAATTACCATTATAATATAGAGAAAGTTTACCAAAATCTTATTCATGTTATGTGCTTAACGTAATTGAGATATTGTAAATTCATGTTATTGGCAGCCATTTTTCAAAAGACATTAATTCCAAATTTCCTTTTCTAACATAAATTTGTAATTTATAAAAACGAAAGTATTTATTTTTATTTTTGAAACTCTTATATGTTAATTTTGTAGTTGTTATATATGTTTGTTTCAGTTTATACAATTAAGTAGTTATATTAAAAAAAAAAGTATTTTATTTAGCCATTCACCAATTGAATTAAAAATATAATATACATCAATGCAGGATGATCCATAAGCCGAACTACGGGTTGTTGGTGGTCGCTGGCGCGTTGTTCCCGCTGCTGCACTACTCGACCTTCCTGCGTCGCGAGCCCGCGTCGGAGGCCCCGCCCCGGAACCGACCCCGCCCACCTGACATCCGTTGACTGCATTGCTAAGCCCTTTAACGTCATTATACGCTCGGTCCGGTCATCTTTATACGTCTGGACTGCATTACTACATCCTCCGACTTGATTATGCTCCTGAACTGTATTAATATGCCCGCTGACTGCATTACTGCAGGTGATGACCATTATTACCTGATCTCTGAAGCAGGAGCCTGCCACATATTATAAAACCAATTTGAAGAGGCAGACTAGCTCTATGATTGCGTAGCCACTGTCACCTGTAGACATTAGTCGCCTAAATAGAACACTGAAGAAGAACATATTTGCACCTTTCTGAAGACACATATATACATAGACACAGATAACACTCCAGGAATAATTCAGAAGGCAGCATTCCACATCTTGTATTGAATCGGGTGATATATCACCGTAGCGCGCATGGACCCGCGGCTTTCGTATATCGTACCCGATCAACGAAGTTAAGCAACGTCGGGTGCGGGCGGATATTGGAAGGGTGACTGCTAGTGGCTATATTTCATGCGCGCTTCCGTGTTTCGGAGGGCATGTAAAGCTGTCGGTCCCGGTTGTTATCATTGGATAGCGGTTGTTAAACCTTGTCGGAGTCGTTAAGCCTTGGGAGCGGTTTGAAAGTATTCGACAGGGGTTGACCACTAATCCTTATTTCCACCAATCCACATTGGAGCAACATGGTGAAGTATGCTCTAGGCCTTCCCCAGTTGCGGTAAGAGACCTGAGCCGATCAGTGGAACATAAAAAGTATTGAAGCCATATCACCGTATAAGCCGGAATGTGAAGGATCGTTATAACTAGTTGATGTGGATAGAACGTTGGAGAGCATTGGTGAAATGAAAATATTTATGTTTATTTAGACTTCGAAACGAAGATAACTTTACGATGTGGCATATCAAGGCAAGGTTATTCTATATATGCATCACCTACTTGCTGAATAGTGAAATAGGTGTTTCTCCTATGTAAAATTTACAGCATATCCTTTATTGTTTATTGTGACGTGCTAACGACATTGTAAATCTTCAGATTGACAGATGTGCACGGGCGCCATTGAGATGGGACTTGACTATGAATACTAATATCTAAGAACAAGTTCCTTAATGGCAACATATGCATTTCAATCATTTATGCTAGTCATTAAACTATGTTGGTTGTAAATAATTATGATAGAATAATCCTCAGCTGTAGTTTTCATTGTAATTTGAGATTTCAAAATTTGGCTATGGATGAGCAGACGACCGCTTTTAATCGGTCACCGATTTGTGAAAGTCCATGTCTGATTTTACACAGACTCAAAGCATGTGAAAATTAAGAAAACACGCCAAATAAAATTGTTTAATTCAATTTACTTTCATTAAATCCCGAAATATAGGTGCCTCAAATGTATCTGTAGAATATTTAAAAAACAGGATTCTGAATTACCCTTTTACTTTTATTGCCCTTTTATATCTTCAATTCTCTTAAACCTGCAATGGTATGCGTCGAGCTTTAAATATTGAAAATATTCATATAAAATAAAGTATGTGCCAAAAAAATGGACTAAGAATTTTGTCCAAGTCTGCAGTGATTTCGAGTTTCATTCATTCTCAAAAATTCAATTTAGTGTTATATCAACACATTTCTAGTTGTAGGTATAATATATAGAAGTATTTCTAGTTCTTGATATAACATTGTAATTATTGACTTTTGTAGGTTCAGTAGGAATAATAAATTTGTTTTTTTATGAAAGTCGAGTATGTAGCCTACCTTCTCATAAGTGGTCACCGATGGCCATGGACGTCTGTAACCAACTCCATATAGAACTGAAGTCTTATCTGTAATTATAATAAGCTTTATTTGTATTGATAGTAGGTTAGTAGATATTAACAATATTCACTGTCACTTATTCAGTTAAATAGGTTGCATGAAAATTTAAAATTGTCAATTATTTTATTTAATCCCCAATCATTTCATTTTTTAATATACACAGATCCATTTACAGTGGTACGCTTATAATTAAATTTACATTAGACATCTGGTAGTGCTGTAATGTGTTCAGGAAATTTAATAAATATTGTATTGCACATATTATAAGCGTTCCGTTGGAGCAGAGAAGTATGCGGTTTATCGCTCACAGATGCGTTGTTTCTCCTGAGGACCAATATGGAACGTTTCGAAAATTGAATCTGCTTCGGTACAGTCTTCAAACCAGAACACAGCATGGCTACATTGCTGCTATAAATCAGAAATAGGTGTGGTGGTACCAAAAGTTAAATAGTACTACCGCCTTTAATTTTTTAAATAGAAATGATATTTTTGTTTCTAGCTGTTTTGCATTGGTCTAGTAAAATTCCATTCCAGGGCTCAATCCACCGCTAGATTGTAACTGAACTGCTTTAGCATGTTTTTATTTCACAGGAATGGTTTCGATTTGATTTAAATGATCAAGTTGTGCTGAAAAAGACGCGTTGAAATAAAATGTTTACCGCTAATTTAGTTACATGTATTAGGTATAAGTATTAGGGACAAAGAATCATTGCACTCATTGTACTCAACATTATATAGATAACTTCGATTATAACTGTATCGAGCTAACATTTCTTACTAAATTATTAATGTATTTATTTAATTATTACTAAATTTCTCGCTAACACCTACTTTTCTACCTAACAATAATTCATTTTAATAAATCTTTTTTTAAATCATAGAGGTACGCACAATTATTAATTAATTAATGGATTCAGGATGATGGATGTAGACACACTAATATTACGTGATTTGTAAGTTTAGTAATTTATTACCTACTTAATATTTAATATTGATGACTTGTATTTATTACTAGTGGTAAATGACGGAGATACCTAATTATAATATTTGTGTACTTCTATACTTAAATATCTGGAGCAATAAATGTCTTCTTGGGAATAGTATTTTTTTGCTATACAAGTAGTGTGCATTCCTCTCCATCTCATTTTTATCTGACTACGGCAAAGCCAAAATGAAGGATTGTTTTAACAGTATGGGTGTACGCATGTTCTACCGTACCGCCTAAACTACTCATGCGAATTTCATGAATGAGATGTCAACTGATTCGATATTCGGTTTGGGTGACAAAAGCATAATTTTTTTGCTATTATTAGTATTGTCTTTGAGTTACAGTTTTGAATCTTTTCGTGCACAAGTGGTCACAGTCCATGGGTATTTGTAATTATACCTCAGAAGTAGGAGCTAAAGCTGATCACAATTTTTTTTTTTTCGTCTAGATACATACTTAACGTAACGTATAAAGTAACCTTCAAATGTACCTACCGGCAATCACTCATGAAGGCAAGCAATAAAAATAAGGAGGCCTCTATCTTAAATTTTTTTGTCATTTTTTCAGTTCTGGTACAAATAGCAGTGAGAATCTAGGTTTTAAGTTTAAAATTTAGTTATAAAGTTCTGTAGGTTTACTCTGAACGCGCGAAATACGCAGCTTCGTGTTTCGTTTCGGCCTATCGCTACTTTGAACGTATCTCTCTTCACTCCACTCTAACAGTTGGTAGAACTATAGTTCGTCCGGGGAAGTACCACCAACGCCTTCATAATCCGCCGTGAAGCAGTTTTTGTGTTTCGGCTGGAGACGTGCGGTTGCCGGACACATTTACAGCGGGGCGACCATCATACTCCTCAGATTCCTGAGTGACGCATCTACATATGACTCCAGATAGAACTTCAGTTTTGTTTGAGTTATTTATGGATGCCCATGGGCTGCAGTGACTACTTAACATCAGATAGCATGCACGCTTGTTTGTTACTCTTCAAAGCGAAAAAAAAATAATCCTGCTCCCGAAATCGGGACGCCGTTTATGACCGTTATAGTTCTTTCATACTTTTCCTACTTTGAACATACGAAACGAAGAAGAAATTGTCATGTTTGTTAATCGCGATTTCAACTCCAATTCAATGATAGCGAAGAAGTTACTCTTCGTGTTTCGGAAATAAAATTTGTATTTATCATTGTGGGATTTTAAAGTTTTTTGAATTTCCGTTAATTAATGAGCATGTTTATGAACATTTCACAACGATTGGTAGCATATGAGCGTCATTAAGAGCAAACGCCCACAAAATACACCGACGACAGAGTCTCATGCGAGCCTTAATCAATATAGAGTTAGAAATTTTTGGTGTTATAAATAATAAGACTTTCAACATCAAGGTAAAAAAAAAATTTTTTTATCTATTTAGTTATATAATATTATCTTTTTATGCCATTTATTCTATATGTTTACATAAATAAACACACAAATTGAAATCAATAACACGGAATGGTCCGTGCTTTCCAATGACCTTTGGCGCATGCGCTTTCTGTGCCTTCATCAGCTGATCGCACTACGCCCTCCGTCGCGCTTCCGTGGATAATGTATTTAATGTCAGCGTTATTGTTTTATATAAATAGATATTAAGACGTTGTTGAAACAAGTGATATTTTTGTAGAAACAACAATTTAGTGGTGCCAAACGTTTCCAACAATTTACTGTAGATTAGCATAAAAACACAAAATGAAAGCAGCCGCAATGTCCGTGTGGATTTTTATAAATCTCCTCTGCTTCGGAATGTGTGGATATCTCTACCTAATATGGTCGCAATATTGGATGAATATTGAAAAACAGAGACTGTTTAGTAAATCTGTGGAATCTCAGAAGAGTGTCGCATCAGGGCTATCGTACCAGGAGGCGTACAATGCAGAGAAATTTAATTACAATACAGCTTTGAATAATTCAGTATTAAAAGTGGACATGTCGCATAAAAGTCGAAGGTCGGTAACCAATTTTAGAAGCAGCGGACAGTTAATGCAAACGTCCAATAAGTCTTCCGGGACGCAAGTCCGTCCATCTAATAACATAGTGAGGAAGATCCACGGTAGTCCGCGTTTTCCAAACATACATAAACCTATACTAGAGTTCGATAGTGACAAATACGCTTGTGCTGACTTTACTACCTCTGACTGTGCTGCAAGGTCTACAGAGTATAAGGAGTTGTTATTGAAAGAGTTCCATAGGGTATTGATGAGTGACAGTAAAGTGTTTACATCCGGGCTAAACTCGCAAAATCCTTACGATGTGAAATATGAGAGAGGAAATGCGAAGCAGTTCAGCAGAAAAGATGTACTGTGTGCGCTTGGAGCCGTTGCAGTGAGTACAGTGACGGAAGAAGATGAGCCTTTTGCGCGTTTGGGTTTCAAGATCCCTAAATTCCCATTGCAGCAAAAGCACGCCTTCGATACTTGCGCTGTGGTAACAAGCGCTGGCGCGTTGTTGGGATCACGTTTGGGAGAATTTATTGGTATTTTTTTTAACCTTTTAAAACATTCAAAAAGACTACATAGCATAAAACAGTTTTCATTTTTTTGTTGGTCGGTAAACCGACTATAGGCCCATCTCAAAACTTTGACAAGCATAGAGCGTTTTGTATAGTATTATACAGTAAACAAGCATTTAATCTACCTATTTATGGGGTCACTGTCGCTCATGTATATCTGTAACAAGACTGAAGTCCTACCTGTGGTTGACTACAGTTGGAATTGCTAGTTTCTACCTGCTATTTCTACCGTCTATCTGACGTCTGACTATCTTAAACTGTTGTTATAAAGTGTGACGGTGCTGCTGCAGTCCAACCATAAAAGGTTCCGCCATCTGAAATTACGTCCAGTGAAAAATGGTTTTACAAGCAAAGTTGCTCAGCGAAGGTCTTCAATTTCCTAATCTCGATAACCGCTATTTAATTTACATTACGTCCATTTTCATCATTAGATACATTTTCATTTAAATTATTCATTTTCGTATTTATTCTAATAGTTAAAGATATTGCCAATTTTCCATTTATTTATATCATTCTTCCGGTTTGTTTATATAATTACTTAAATAGAGATGATACACCCAAGTATATAGATAGGTAAGCGTAAGGATATATCACAATCATGGTAATTTACTGGAAGTCTACGGAACATAATCACAATACAATGATAGAATGCTAATGATCAGGAAATAAAAAAATGTCTGAATAACAATCATATATCATTGAACTAGCACATGCACTAGGATTCGCTTGTATGCTAAGCGTATGTCACTATAGATGTGTACATTTTGAATGAATGAGTTGAATGCGATCATAAGACAAATTCTAAGGAAACAGAAGTTTATATCATATAATCGAAATACATAAATTATTTTCAATGCATTATCAAGAAGGTACATAGGTACTAATCAATGTAACACTATCATTACTTTTTTGGAAATATTTTGAATGTTGGGGACTGGGTACAATTAACACTGCACGTTTCGGTCTGATTCCTTGCTATTAATGAATATTTGACTAAATAGATCTATAAATATAGTCAATCAAAATTATATATTTATAGATACTATAAATATATAATTTC
>DWKL01001283.1:0-15047 GCA_018249415.1 Phareas burnsi | reverse complement strand
ATTATATACAGTCAAATCTATCAATCCGCACTTAGCCAGCGTGGTCGACCATGGCCTAACCCTGATTCATTTCACAAGAGGAGAGCCGTGTCCAGCAGTGGGACATTAATAAGTTGATGATGATATAATGTTAAGCAACCTCGGGCGCGGTCGGCAATTGGATGGGTGACCGCTATGGACTTAATTTCATTTATTTCCGTGATTAGGTGGGCACGTTATGTTCCCGGTTGTTATGATTAAATACAAGTCGTTAAATCTTGGCGAAAGTCATGTGAGCGATTTGAAAACATCTGACACTGGTTGGCCATTAACCCATTTCTCCACCAATCCGCATTGGAGCAGCGTGTTAGAGTAAGCTCCAGCCTACCCCCCCGCCATTTGCCTGGCCTGCATGGCCATTTGTTTCAAAATGGGTTTTTTTATGTGAGAATGGCAAACAAACGTGCGGCCACCTACCGTTATGTAGTCTGCAGCCCATGGACACCCACATCTATATCAAACAGGACTAAAGTCCTGTCTAATGTCGTACGTAAGTACGTCACTACTCTTGAGGACTAGGATGGTCGCCTCGATTATGAGAGCGGCGGTAGTACCTTCACGATACAACTATATTTCTACCATTCATCGAGTTTAGTTTGCTATTTTTATACTTTATAAAAAAAGAACTGACAATCATCTTCGCCAATTCCCCCATTTGGACTTGATTATGTATGTAATCATCCCCCCCCCCATTCCACCCACAGTCCCCACCTTGAGCATGTGCGAGGCGTACTTCCTAGCATCGCGACGGTCCGCCACTCCGGCCACGTGCTGGAGAATCCAGTCCACGACGTCTGCGCCGATGAACGCGTTCGGAATAGTGATTTTCAGCCACATGCGGTCTCTGATCTCCAAGCCTGCGGGAAACGAAACTTGGATTGGGATTTAACCCTTCTAGGCTAGGAAGTGTGCCCAGTAAAGGGTGGACAATGATAGTACTAATTAATAAACAATAATAGGCTAGTGGTTAAGTGTGTGTTTGAATCCCACCCGCACCTCAAATTTTTCAAAGATATGTGCATATTACAAATTGATTGTCACTCGCTGTAACGGTGAAGAAAACATCGTGAGGAAATCTACAAATCTGAGAGTTCTTTGTAAAGTTATTGAAAGTGTGTGAGTTCCAGCTATCTACACTTGACCAGCGTGGTGGACTATGGCCTAACCCTTCTGATTCTGACGGGAGACTCGTGCCCTGTAGTCGAACTGTAGTCGTTCTGTTCCTGTAGGCGATGTATTTTTTAATTCATACTCATGTTATGAATCCGGAAATCTTCCGGGATCGCAGGAGCGATCCACGAATCCTGGAAGCAAGACGACGCACAAGGGGAGGCCTTGCGCAGCGCTCCTAGGGCTTCTCCAGGGGACGTAGAACACCAATTTCGACGTCTCGCCTCGACCAACGATATATGCCAAGCCATGACAAATGACGACCCCCCAACAAATTGTTATCTCCTCGGATCGCAAAAGCCGCAAAACCACCAGAGGTGTGGGGAACCGCTCAAACAGTCCACCACCTCTGCTGACCAACAAGACTCAGTCCATAAGTTATTGCCCGGTGCAAATCACGAGGCTATTACCAAAAGCTGTTCATAATCAACTCACCGGAATCCGGGCTGAGCATAGCGCGCACTACCAATGCAACGTCCATGCCTACGGAGAGCTGCGGCTCGTGCGCCGGTAGCGCGGGCCGGGGCGCTCCGCTCCCCGCCTCCGAGCAGCGTTCGGGCACCGTCGAGCCGAGCGCCGAAAGCGGCGGCGGCGGGTACGCCTCGCGGAGCGCCTGAGTGTGCGCCACCCACGCTCCTGAACACGGTATACAAGACGATAGAAGTGCGATGTAGGCGTGGTTCACGCGTCCGATTGAGTTTAGCGTGTTATGCCAATTTTGACATAACACGATAATCTCATAAATCAAACCAAATTCAACCGTAAGTTGAAGGTAATCAATTTTAATATTGTTTGCATCGGGATTAAGAAGAGTCTACCGGGTAGACAAATGTCAGGCCACTTCAATTAAAAATGACGTCATGGTATGGTGCTTTGAGTTCACATACACGCCTTTGTAAATGTGTGAGTATTGATAATATTGCACTGTTCCTTTTTTATTATGTTTGAAGAATAGCAAACGCGCACATAGGTCACCTGACATTAAGTGGTCACTGCTGCCCATGAACACCCATATCTAACCTCAAACAAAACTGAAGTTCTATCTGAGGTCGACGTAGATACGTTACTACTCATGCAGACTAAGACTCATGTCCCTGTAAGTCGCTCGTAACCGCACCTCTACAAACAGAAAACAAAAACTGCTTCACGGCGGATCATGAGGGCGTCGGTGATACTTCCCCATAATTCTACCACCTATAAGTTCCTTGTATGCGCTATGTGCAATTTTTCATTTGGATACGTGGGAATATCGGTGACATCAGGAGAAGTACAGTTGCGAGAGGAGCGAAAGATTTACTTGATTATATTATAACCTATCCTCTTCTGGATATACGAAATGGTGATGTTGAATTGTATTGTACTGCTAAGGAGTTGGTCCCCTTGAAGAATATTTTTTTATTGAAAACTACTTTATACCAGAGTAGATAAGTGGTCAATGTCGCCCAAGGACATCGATCATTACCGAACCCAAGCAAGACAAAAGTCAACCTTATATCAGACACATGCACAACGACTCCTGAGGATCAAGTTGGATCGGCTCATATCTGCTCCATCCCTGGCTTATTTAAACCCTTTAAACCAGAATGAAGCAGGTTTTTGCCGCTATAAATTACTTAAATTTGTAGATCGGTTACAATATACGCGAGCCACGGGGCGACGCGCGCTTCCCCATAATCACTTGCCACTACGATTACTCACAATAACAACGGAATACCCACCAGGATCGATAGGCCTGACCGGCTCTGTGCGGGGTATAGTGAAGTACCCCTTGGGGTTCGGGTCCCAGCACTTGGCGACCACAAGCTTGATGGGCCCAGGTTTCTGGACGACCTCGCGGAGCACCCTCACCGCCTCGTCGTTTGTCATGTCCTCGAAGTTTACGTCGTTTACCTGCAAAATCATATGTGGTGGGTTACAGTGTTGTGACATTAACCTATTAATGTCCCACTGCTGGGCATGGGTCTCCTCTCACAATGAGAAGAATTGGGCCATACATAGTCCACGTTGACCAAGTACGGGTTGGTAGCTTTCACACACCTTCTAGAATTTTACAATGAACTCTCAAGCCTCTAAGTACGACCTCAGATAAGACTTCAGCCCTGTTTGAGGTTAGATATGGGTGTCTACGATAGGACTGAAGTCCTGTTTGATATTAGATGGATGTCGGTGGGCTGCAGTGAAGACTTAATCTTAAAGTAACAGGTCACCTGCACGCCCGTTTGGTACTATTTTCACTTAATTTTTTTTGTATTCTATTATAAAAAAATATATATAACTTTTTTCTCGTAAACGTTGAAAATAATTTCAACTAAGTATAAAGTTAAATGAGAATAAAATGTCGCGGGTTTCGCTGTTACAACAACTTAATACCTTTCGTAGTACAAGCGAGACAAGCTAAGTTTACTCAAATACCAGTGTGGATATGGTACTCGTTTCACCGCCGAAGCGAAGCGAGTAGCGATACAGTTAATAAAATAAACTAAATAAACAGCATTAGAAATGAGGAGAACATTATTTTTTATTAAAAAGCCTTCGTTAATTTACATTCGAACAACCCGAGTGGCGCAGCGTCATGCCCACAGAGTATAAAAGTAAGTATTTTATACTCTATGATTATACAGGACGCGCAGATTCCGGATTCGATGCCCAGTCAGGCAGATATCTGAATGATGAATTTAGATTTCTGTTGTAGGTCTGGGCGTTTGTGTGCTCTTTTTTGTATGTGCTCATTGTATCTATTACCCAGGTCATACTAGTGTAGAGCTATAGGCATGTGGAAATAAGTTTTATAAGTTAGATTTCTCGTTTATTGATTTCGGATATAAACCTACTGTGGCTTTTGCCGAAGTATTTACTGAACGTCCAATTAAACACATTTGCAAAGAAATGTACTATATTAAATAATATACGAATTATACGAAGTAACCGGTGCTTCGTAGCTGAGTGAGCTTTCGTAAAGAATACTTATAATAATGTTATAATAATACTATCTTAAAATATATATTTTTTGTATATTATTATCTGAGTGTCTTAGTTGTCACTATTGTTTCAATAAATTTTGTGTTGAAGTCATCTTATTATTCTTGATAATGTCTTATCATTATCACTAAATAAACGCACGCAATTATAAATTTAGTTCCCCAAGCGTCGTGCTGCGCGCGATTACAGCGCCATTTACGTCAGCGGCATAGGCATTATCATATAATGGCTTTTATCGTTTAAATTATGGTAATCAAATAATGCCGCTAGATGCTATACTTACAAAGTAATAAACGATCTGTCTTTGTGATCTCCCACTGACCGCAATGGACAACGTCACCTCACGTCACGTCAGAGAACAAAACAAGACACCTAGCACACATTACAAGAACAGATACGCTGTGTTCTCTCGATACTCGCATCTCGCACCCATTACGACAATGGACCAACGCACATGAGGATGCAAAATGAGTGTTATTTATCATCTCACTGAGACCGGCGCAGATATTTATGGGCTGAGGTGTGGGGAATTTATTCAGCCGGCTTATTACGTTTATGAACTTTATTGTGCCTATCAATTTCGCGTCTAGTGACATTGGTCTAGAGAAATGGCTGGCCGTTCAGTCAATGGACGTAGTCGGTTTACGTACGACTGTTTCGAAGGTAGAAACTGTGTCCAGCAGTGGGAAATGAATGGGTTGATGATGACAATTGTAAAAAGCAGTGAGAGCCTAGTTGTTAAGATTCCGGCCTCTAACATCGAGGGTCCGGGGTTCGAAACGGCACGCACCTCTGATATGTCGGAGATATGTGTGTATGAACAATTAATTATTACTAGCTTTAACGGTGAAAGAAAGCATCGTGAGGTAACCTGTATACCTGAGAGTTTTTTTTAAAGTTCTTGAAGGTATATACCTTCTATCTACAGATTGGTAGACTTCATATGAAGTCTACCAATCTGCAAATGACCAGCGTGGTGGATTACGGCCAGACCCTTCTCATTCTGAAAGGTGACCCGTGCCCAGCAGTGGCACATCAATGGGTTGATGATGATGGATATTGCGTGTACGCCTACGCGTATGAAAAATAAATTATTAAGCTATTTCAACATCGATCACGCAATCGGTACCGCAGTATGACAAGAGTCGGACCAGTATTCCTATAAGGACAAAATGGCTACCGCTGATCTATTAATGGGTCTATATAAATAGACTGATCTCTCCCAACTTCCGCCGCTTAGCGACTGCGTGTTTTTTGCATACTGTACGGGTTGATCGTATATATATTTCTTAATATAACACGACATTAAATTGAAAAGAAACAAAAGACTACTGCAAACTTAATTGAAATAAATACAAGATCTCTTAACTCGCAGTCTCAATATTATATCCAAGTCACATGTCGCTCCCATAGGTAAGACGAATCTAAAAACGTCCATCAATGTTCGTATTTATAAAGTAAAAGTGAGTACTTAATTCAAAATCGCTACTTAAAGAATCATTTTAATTTTATAGTTCAGTAATTGCTTGCAATTAGCGCTGTCAAAAGTTAGAGGCCACCCAAGCAATCGATCAAATCAAATCGATGACGACCTTATTAATTGGTAGAGATGGATTTATCGAGAAAGTACAAAGCAACAAGTAATTAATACATTACCCTCTTTCTGGGACAGTCGGATAATAACCAGTAATTAAGTCACATATGTCGCCCCGAAATTTTAATACACATGAGACGAATCTAACGATACCTCATATATTAAAATATATTAAGCCGTGTAGGCCACAGGTATATATATATATATACACACACACACACATAATGCACACACACACATATGAATATGTATATATGTGTCTGTGTGTGTACATTATGTGATAGACATATATAATACATTCGATAGATGGCAGGACTATAGTTCATTTGGGGAAGTTCCACCGCCGCCCCCATAATCCGCCGTGAAGCAATTCTTATTTCGGTTGGAGAGGTGCGATTGAACTAGTTAGCCGACACTTACAGCGAGGCTTAGCTCAGCTCAGCTGTTAGTCCTCAGGCGACTTCAAA
The DNA here is from genome assembly GCA_018249415.1 of Phareas burnsi. Lineage (NCBI taxonomy): Eukaryota > Metazoa > Arthropoda > Insecta > Lepidoptera > Hesperiidae > Phareas > Phareas burnsi. The sequence continues at coordinate 8,798 of DWKL01001283.1, read as the reverse complement.
CATCAGTTATGTTTGCAACTCTTCGAACATAAAAAAGAAACTAAACATAACTCCACTTCGATCGCAATCAGGAAAAAAATAAAGATTTTATACTATACGACAAAAAATTATATTTTATTCTACGACCCCTGCCCAGTAGTGGGACAGTAACGAGTCGATGCTGATTAGGATTAGGTACAGCTGTTGTTTGCGATGACATTTTTATATCTGTGATAGATTCTTCATTATTTCACTTCGCTTCAGTGCGTTAACTAATGACTTTGTACGTTACATAAAAAAACTAAGAGAAAATCATTTATGGACACGTAGAAACGTTAGAACGAAAAGTCTTGCACAGAAGCTGGACGAGGGTAGTCACGTTTCTCACTTTTGGGAATCATACAAACATTTTTATTTGTATCTGTTACCCGTTTCTATTTTCGAATACTGACGTATGTAAGGATATAGAAATATCACGTCTCGGCGGGAACCATTGTGAGGAATTCACATTCCTTGCTCCAGCGACTACGGCGTTCTAGGCTCAGTCATACATGAGATTTGTTACGAAGAATTAAGAAAAGATATCGCGTCGCGTCTATCCGTGTATATCGTCTTTTGATATTAATAGATGATTTGCTTTAGTTATTTTCATTGATGATCATAGATTTTTGTAGGTAATAAGGCAAGTGAGATTTGGTAATGTCCTTTGTCCAACATTATGAAGCTTTTGTCCAGCAGTGGGTTTCTAAGGAACATATAATAATAACGTATAACATGATGACGTGTAACATGAGTAGGTTCCCTCGCGATTTTTTTCTTCACCTTTTAAAGTGAGTTATAATTTATTATTAATACGCACATAACTTCGACAAATCGGAGGTGCGTGCGGGCTTCGATCCCTGGACTTGTGTGAGAGGATTCTTAACCACAAGGCTATCACTGCTTGGCAAGTCTATGGGTATTTAGAAAACACTACTTCAAAACAGGTAGTGCCGCCAACGCATGTCTACCGGTTGGCGCAAAGTGCGGTGTTGCAAAATTAACCACGATATTAGATCTCCAGACATAGCATGAAATGTTCATTGAGTTCATTGATAACTAGTTCAATAAATCGTTCAGTTTCAATGCGATTACTTTTGTTTTATTACAAATACGCTTGTGTTTGACCGCGAACTCACCTGACGGTTAATTAGATGCGGCCTAGGATGTAGCACGCTTGCCTAGAAGATGTCTATAGAGTTTGATTAAAGCCATAACCTAGTGGTTAAGATACCGGTGTCACGCTCTGGGACTCTAGGGTCTAACCCCGCAGGCTCCTCTGATTTTTTGAAGAAATTACGCATGTTAGAAATTAATTATTACCTGCTTTAACTGTGAAAAGAAGTACCCTGAGAAAACTACACATCTGAGAGTTCTTTATAAAGTGTTCGAAGGCGTGTGAAGTCTACCAATCCGCGTTTGGATAGCGTGGTAGACTATGGCTTAACCCTTCACCCGAGGAGAGTCCCGCACCTAGCACCGGGACATTAATGGGTTGGTGATGATTATGCTCTGGTTCTGTACTTGACTAAATATTGCACGAAGCTATGCGTACGTCCACTAGAAGATGACTAAAACCACTATGCCTTGATGTAACTTCATTTTATATAGATTCTTCTCATGTTTTTAAACGATTAATTTTGGAATGGATAAAGTTGTGAATGTTAGATTTTTTTTAAGCTATACTCTTTTTGGCGTTTTATGGAAATGATGAGAGCGAATTCTTATGGTGCGCGCGCACCATGTTGCGGAAATCACACCGTGCGTCATATTCGCTTGTTTTTAACTTAAATGGAACTTATGTTGGTCTTTGGCATTCCCTCTACTATTTAAGCAGTGTGACATCTGTTAAATATTTTTATTATGTTTATTATTTTCTTTACGATCTGAAGTTATCCCAGTAGTTCGCGATACTATTCTTGTTATATTTGATTGAATTAAAATGTTATCTATTTAAAACGTTTGTAGTATTTCATGTCGTCTATAGTTTAACTCGGTTAATATTTATTACCATATGTAAAATAAATATTACTGATTAACGCCAAAGAAGTATGACTTCTTACGTGTGTACATAAGGACACATATGGTTTTTAATAATAAGTACATACGTTTTTCTTACGATATGATGCGTGACGAAAACAGTGAGGCAGCAAGAAGTTGTCACACATATAACTTAAAATTAGGGAGTTTCGCCGTGACTACGATCCATGCAACTGGATCGAAATCTAGACAATTAAAAACCGCATATCGTGAGTACCTGTTACGTAATTAAAATGTATAATTTCCGTGATAATATTAGCCTAAAATCTTAAAATTAGAGAGATCTAGTATAAGAGGGATCTTACAACTTAGTCCATATACATATTATCACTACAGTTGGTGTGCCTGTCAAATGACTATACCTACATTATGTAGGTAAGAATGATACGTGGTTCAATGACCACTTCGAGAGGTCACCAGCTGATAATGTTCATTGTCATGTGGCAAGCTAACCAATGAACGCGGCGTTGTTCGAAATTTTATGTATTTTTCATAAGCAGTGATAGCCTTGTAAATAGGTTAAGATTACGGCCTGTCATGCTGTCCGAGGTTCGAATCCTTGACACACTTGATTTTTCGAAATTATATGCGTATTAAAGATTAATTATCATTTGTTTAAACGGTAAACGAAACATTGTGAGGAATCCTACATGGCTTGTTCTTGATAAAGTTCTCGTAAGTGTGTGAAGTCTATGAATCCACACATGGCCAGCGTGGTGCGCTATGGCTAATGCTTCTCATTCTGAGTGGAGACTCGTGTCCAGCATTGGGACATTAATGGATTGATGACCATGGGTGGCAGTGACCATTCACGACAAGTGGACTGCATACTGTTTCCATAGTTTAAAAAATGACACCCGTGCCCAGCAATGGGGCTGTAATGGATTGATGACGGTAATTCATTGTTCACATAGTTAAGTTAATTTTAAAAGGAGGTGCAATTACATTTTGATCGTGGCCTATTCAAAGCCATACTCATTACATTCATTATCATCATCATCGACTCATTGCTGTCCCATTGCTGGACACATGTATCTTCCAAGAACGAGAAGTGCTAAGCCATTACCACCATACTGGCTAAATTCGGATTAGTAGACTTCACACATCGTCGAGAACTTTACAGAGAATTCTTTGATTTGTCGGTTTCTTCGCGATTTTTTTTTTCACCGTTAAAGCAGGTGTTAAATTAATGTATAATACGCACATTATTCGAAAAATCAGAGGAGAGTGCGGGTTTCGAACCACGAACACTTCGCGTTAGAGGCCGGCATCTAACCACTAGGCTATCACTGCTTATATAGGTTATCCTTTATAGTATAGAAATAACAAGCGAACTTCCAATCTATCTAATGGTGAGTGGTCGGAAGTGACCACTTAAAATCAGGTGGGGAACATCATCACCTTCTGCTCACTTCACAGGACCTATCGTCGACTCAACAGTAAAATGACTCAAGTCAAATACTATATTCACGTGATTTTCCAAATTCCCGTCTATATATTTTCATTAAATAATGCGCTTTATTAGTTTCAAGATATTTATACTAGATGGCGCATGTGTAATTTTTATACTTACAGAGCATAAATAGAGTATTTTGTGTTCTCTTTGTACTCTATGTATGTATTAAAACACAAAGAGAAAACTTTGTGTCGGTTTTTAAGCGTATTGCGTCATCTGAGGAGGGTGGATTAGCGTAGTTAAAGTTTATAGAGTGCAGAAACCAACTTTTATGAACAATATGTGTTACGAATGCATTAAATAAAACAAAATGAATGCTTTTCATTGTTTACATTAATGCTGCCAATGTCAAACACTAACTATAGTGCAGCGGTAAATCAGTCGCGCAGAATGGACAATATCGACAAAGAATTTTAAAATCTCAGATCGGCTGAATGAGTTTTGTGAGCTGTAAATCTTGCGATTTTAAATGTTATTTTTCAATAGTTTCTCGAGTGTATATCAAGGCATAAAGGCATTTTTTTTAATTATATGTATATAGATGTATTCAGTGTAATGTTCGTAAAAGTTTACTATTTGCAAAAAGGAACTTCAACGTTCAAAATTTTTTTTTTTTTTTTTGTTCAAAATATTTCATAAATTAATTACTGTCAAATTCTGACAACTGGGCGTGCACTGGGGACTATAATTATGCACCACACTGTTTGTAGATATTACGACATTTGAAGCTTGCGCTCAATTCAAAATTTTAATGAAATTTTACCATCAAAATAAGAAACTTGTTTTGTTTTAGTAAAAGTTTTTTAAGAGTATCAAACGAGCGTACAGGCCACCTGATGTTAACTGGTCACCGATATTTAACTTCAAACAGGATTGAAGTCCAATCTAAAGTCTTACCTAGATGCGTTACGTCCTACTACGACGGTCACCTCACTAGCAAGTGCCCGACAACCATAAATTGTTATTAATTGTTTGTGTTCAATAAATAGTACTTATGAAAACTTGATAACACGAAACATCCGCGCACCATGTATGTGTTCAATATGTTGTTACGTACAGAACGTTTGATAGACGGTAGAACTATAGTTCGCCCGGGGCACCACCGCCCTGGTAATCCGCCGTGAAACAATTGTTGTATTTCGGTTGGAGAGGTGCGGTTGCGGGGTGCACTTACAGTGAGGCGACGATCTGAGTCGTCAGGAGTAGCGACACATCTACGCACTATCTTAGCTCACTTTAGTTTTGTTTGAGGTTAGATGTAGGTATTTATGGGTTTAAAAGCAGTGATAGCCTAGTGGTTAAGATTCCGGCCTCTCAAGCTGTGTGGCCGGGTTCGAACCCCGCACGCACCTCTAATTTTTCGAAGTTATGTGCGTATTAGAAACTAATTATCACTTGCTTTAACGGTGAAGGAAAACATCAGAGGAAACCTACACATCTGAGAGTTCTTTGCAGTTCTCGAAGGTGTGTGAAGTCTACCAATCCGCACTCGGGCAGCGTGGTGGACTATGGCCTGACCCTTCTCATTCTGAGAGAAGACCTGTGCCCAGCAGGGGGACATTAATGGGTCGATGATGTTTATGGGCTGCAGTGACCACTTAACATCAGGTGGTCAACACGCTCGTTTGCTACTCTTCAAACATAAAAAACCCTAGATAGACACACCGACACAGAAACGTGTCGTAGGTATATCTATGTTTGTCCAGTAATCTGCTACGCTGGAGACCGCTCGGTTCGATATTTAGTGTGCTGGTGCTGAAACAAACGGCATTGTTATTGAAATCCTATTTGGTTCTCGCTATAACGTGTTATATTCAATAAACGGACGTGCTAAATTTTATCCGATATTTGGTATATATATTCAGTAAAATGTATGTAAGGATAAAATTATAAAATATTTAATATACACTAGAAGTAGCAAGCGGTCGACTATTTGTGTTAAAAGCGTGCAGGCTATCTGATGTTAAGTGGTCGCTCCAGCCTATGGACGGGCATATCTAACCTGCAACAGGACTGAAGTTCTATCTGAGGTCGGACGTGGAGTACTCCTGAAAACTAAGATGATCGCCTCGCTTGTAAATGTATCCGACAATCACAGCTCGCCAACCGAAATACAAGAATTGCTTCACGACGGAGTTTGAGGGCAGCGGTGGCAGCTTTTCGGACGAATTGTGTTCTGATCTTAAAGACAAAAGAGAAACACACATAACGCGTATATACAGTCTCCTTAATTTTGAAAACGTTTCGTGTTTTTGCCGACTAAGACTTAAATAGTTAGTAGAATTATAGTTCGTCCGGCAAGTACTATCGCCCGCATAATCCGCCGTGAAACAGTTATTGTGTTTCGGTTGAAGACGAGCGGTTGCCGGGCACACTTACAGTGAGGCGATAATCTTAGTCCTCGGGAATAGTGACGCATCTACGTACGACCTAGGCTAACATTAGTTTTGTTCGAGGTTAGATGTGGGTGTATATGCAGTGATCACTTAACATCAGGTAGCCTGCACGCTCGTTTGCTAATCTTCAAACATAAAAAAGGAAAAACAATGGTCCTGGAATGACGGAATTACACGGAAGATTTACGTTGTCTATCAACTGTACGTGTTTCAATTTAAATGTGAAATAAATTATGTAGCGTTTTATTTATCCATTCATTCATTAATTCAAACATCAAAGTCGAATTCTTACGCGTACAAAACCACCAACAAGAGTCAGTGATTAGAAATGAAAGTAGCAATTAATCGGGTGTCCGCCGGTAATTACTCCAACAGTAATTATAACTACTTCCTCGTTGTTACGCCCGTGGCGGGCAGTACGGATGTAGTTTTTGTTTATTTGCTATTAGTAACAACTTTGGACTTTGTTTATATCGTTGATGATGTAACGAAATAGGCTCCTAATGTTTAGCAATTTATCTTATAAATAGGTCTGTAAATTCGCTGAAGCGCGCGGCGCCCCGCGGCTTGCGTGGATCGTAACCGATCAACGAAGTTAAGCAACGTCGATCGCGGTCGGCAGTTGAATGGGTGACCGCTAGTGGCTAAGTTTCATGCGCGCTTCCGTGCTTCGGAGGGCAGGTTGTTATTATTGGATAGCAGTCGTTAAACTTTGTCGAAAGCCTTGCCTTCGTTTGAAAACATTCGATACGGGTTGGCCACTAACACTTATCTCCACCAATCCACATTGAAGTAGCGTGCAAAAGTATTCTCTAGGTTTTCACCCATGTGATCCATGCCCAGCAGTGAGACATAAAAATAGTTGGAACCAAATACTGCGCGCCGATTGTCCAACACTGCGCTCTGCTTGTCATTATCTTGGTCGTTTGAAGATGGGCGCAAACTCGCACTGTTCGTCACGGATATACGCTGATTGCCGTCGCATTAGATCCATTTGACTGAAGTTAAAGCTGTCAAAAGGCTGCCTTCCTCTAAGACGTCTGCCTTGGAAAAGAGTCTACTCCATTCATTTATCTATGGTTTATTTAATTTTGAACAAAAAGTATGTATATATACTTATTTTGTTCCTAGCTTTCCGCCGGCGTCGCTTCTCAAATTAGTGGTTCGAAATTTTGAAAATCTTCCATTTGTTAAAGTATCAAACTGAAGCAATCAAGCAGTCCATCTGATGATATGCCCACGTGGACCTGTGCATGCTTTCATCAACCCTAAATAGGAAAGAAGTCCTATCGAAATCTTACGCTTAAGGTACAAAAGGAATGCTTCGTGTTTGTATATTGATCACTCGTGTGACGCAGCGGTAAATATACCGGTCTGATACGCAGAGGGATCCGGATTCGATTCCCGGCCGGGCAAACATCAATGATGAATTTAGATTCGGTTCTGGGTCTAGGTGATTGTGTGTGTGTGTCCATTGTACCAACGACCCAGGGAACCCTAGTATGAGGATATGAATGTTTCTTTTTTATTATAAGAGATAAGAGTAGCAAACGAGTGTGCAGGTCACCTGATTTTAAGTGCTCACTGCAGTACACAGACATCTACATCTAACCTCGAACAGAACTGGAACTCTATCTGAAGTCGTCCGCTACCACCGCTGCCCTCACAATCCACAGTGAAGCAATAATTGTGTTTCGGTAGGAGAAGTGTGGTTGCCGAATACATTTAAAGGGAGGCGACTGTCGTACTCCTCGTAGTATTTACATACGACCTCAAATCTTCCTGTCTTTTTTCCTTCAGAAAGACTCCCGCCCTGTTTGAAGTTAGATTTGATGGTCCATGGGTTTGATAGCTGGTAGAACTATAATTCGTGCGTGTAAGTAACACTGTCTCCCACATAATCCGCCGTGAAGCAGTTTTTGTATTTCGGTCGGAGCGGTTGCCGGGCACACTTACAACGGGGCGACCAACTTATTCCTCAAAAGGAGTGACGCATCTACGTACGGCTTCTCACGTAATTTCATTTTTGTTTGTGATTAGATGTGGGTGGATGTCCATGGGCTGCAGGGACCAGTTAACATCAGGTGGCCTGAACGCTCGTTTGCTTCTTTTTAAACACAAAAAAGAATTGACCACTTAACATCAGGAGGCCAGCACGCTCCTTTGCTACTCTTCAACATATAAAGTGGTTGACTAACACCGAACCCTTCAGTGAGTAATAATTTACGATACACATATAAAACACAGCTTAGAAGAAACCCGGTTATTGCTCTTACAACAGACAAAACTTATTACATATTAAATTAACTTCTAATATGTATAACAATTATACAATAGATCAATTAAAATTGTACAAGCAATAACATGGGCTTGTTGTTCGTTGCAACCGGTTGTTATTGTCCCTTTATTAATAGACCAATCAAACGAACTATGGCTCCAGGAGTTTGGTTCATTAGACGCACTAATGGTTAGAGAGGCAGTGATATTATGATGTCATTTGGTATTGATAAAGTGAAGTTTAATAAGCAGTGGAATTATAGTGATAGCCTAGTGGTTAAGATTACGGCCTCTGACAGAGGGTGTCCGGGTTCCGTACGGCAGGCACCTTTGATTTTTCTAAATTATATGCGTATTAGAAATTATATGTCATTTGCTTGTACAGTGAAGGAAAACATCGTAAGGAAACATGCATGCCTGAGAGTTTTCTGTAAAGTTCGTGAAGGTGTGTGAAGTCTACTAATCCGCACTTGACCAGCGTGGTGGATCATGGCCTAGTCTCTCTTTTTCATGTATGTAAATTAGCAAACGAGAATGCAGGCCACCTGATGTTAAGTGGTCACTGCAGTCCATGGACACCCACATCCAACCCCAAACAAAACCGAAGTTCC
>DWKL01001282.1:0-15052 GCA_018249415.1 Phareas burnsi | reverse complement strand
GTAAGATACTCTCCTACCGCTTGACATCTTTATGTCAACTATTATTTATATTTCGAATTGCAAAACCGATGTATATTTGACAAAGCAATGTTTTTGCTTCGAATTAATTCACATACTTAAATTAAAGCGTATTTTGAACGGTTTGAAGGGTGTGGTACAGACAAGGCATTCCAGCAGTGCTCAGGGGTAGCAACGCATTTGTGACCGATCCCACATTTGATTAAAGGGTAGCAAACGAGCGTGCAGGCGCCACCTGATGTTAAGTGGTCATTGCAGCCCATGGGCGCCCACGTCTGATCTCAATAAAGACAAAACAAAACTGAAGCTCTATCTCGGGTCATATTAAAATTTAACGATACAGTTAATACAATTGAGATGTCTGCCTGGCCGGGAATCGAACCCGAAACCCTCTGCGTGTCAGAGCAGTATGGGAACCGTGCCACGCGGGTCAAATTTATAATCGATGCAATATATTTAATGACAAAATATTACTTCGCAACAGTGTATAACAGCATCGTCGAAGCGGCGCTCACCTGACGCAATCCTTGACGCTCTTCCTGGGCAGGAAGGAGGCGATCTGGCCGAAGTTCTTGGGGTGCTGCAGGTACTTCTCGCGGAACAGCTCGCGCTCGCCGCGCGACCACACATTGTGCAGCAGCAGCTCCTTGTGCTCCGCCTCCATGTCCATGCACCGGACTGAGGAGGAGAGCATGCGTCAATAGTGTACATGGAGACTCTAACTAGACTAGATAGATAAAAATTTGTTTTTGAAGAGTAGCTAACGAGCGTGCTGGCCACCAGTTAAGTAGTCACTGCAGTGGCCTGTACGATTTTTACTACCTTTGTAATATAAAAAAATCTACGCTGGGGTTAAATTCTATAGCCAGTATTCCTGCACCAAATCTACCTCCATTACGCTCCATGGCCAGTTACCCAAAGCTAGAACTACCGCTGACGCTGCACGGCGTTACCCTGCACCAAGTCTACTTTTGTCACCCCCCACGGCCAGTTACTCTGCGCCCGTACCACCCCCCTCATCACGCATCAGGTCTAACCCCGCCGTCTTCCACAGCGAACATTTGTGTACCAGCGCTACCACTTCCGTCAACCAGCTCCAAGTCTAACCCCGCCCCGCCACCCCAGGCCCCGCATCTCGCGCCAGCCCCGCCAGGGCCACCTCGGCCACTCACAGTTGGTGTCCCGCAGCATGGGCTTGGGCGCGCCGGGGTCGCGCAGCAGCGGCGGCACGACGGTGAGCGAGCGCATCTTCTTGTCCTCGTGCTCCTGCTCGTGCAGCCCGTCCGCGATCTCCTCCAGCTCCGCCTCGGACTTGACGCGCGCGCCCAGCCGGTTGAACCGCTCGCGCTCCTCGCGCTGCTTGCGCAGCTCCGGGAACACCTGCCGACGGGACCGCGCACGTTAGTGGTGATGCGAAACGGTTCCCGAGGGACCCGCGACGTCATTGGTTACAGACGACAAAAAAATATTTTTTCATTATATTTTGTAATGTACAAAAGTTCGAGGGATGTAAAGAAATATTGAATTCGACGCCACCAGCACGTCTCAAAAATAAGACCTTAGATATAAGCTTAGTTCCTCACCTGAGTTATGAAAACTAAAGTTGGATACACACACACTAGAGTAACACGAAGTATATAAAGTATAAACATAAAAAATAGAATAAGGAACTTAGAAATTCACAGGAGAACGGAGGTCTACATAATGTTTAGCATAATGGGATGATGGTCATCCATCCCATTATGCTAAAGTGGTGTTTGACAGGCCACTTCGCATACAGGCGATTGGAGATGGACAAAGCTGGTTATAGAATGGCATTGACCAAATGGCACCCGAAGATGTGGTAGACCTCGAAAGAGATAGGTGGAAGTAGTAGAGAAGTAAACTGGAAAGGATTGGATGAAAGAGGCATCTGCATAATATTATTTTTATCAAAGACACTGTAAAGCAGGAGCAAGCGTGGCGGTGGTCGCCGCGGCCAATCCTGAACAGTCCTGACCGTCGTCACCTTAGACGCTGTAGACAACCGCTCAATCCGTTCCACCATTCTGCTTACCTTCTCGAAGAATTCCCTATTCCTAGCGTCCTTCGCTTTCCTCTTTTGACCCTGTTCTAGCCTCTCCACCCTCCTCATCCACTCCGCCGCCCTCCTGCTGTACGCTTCCGTTAAGGCGTCTTCTCGCTGGGGATGAAACAAGTGATATTATAATATTGGCTTGACTCTGCCCTTTTTATGTACCACTGCTGGGCACAGGTCTCTCCTCATAACTGGAGAAGGCCTGGAGAATGCTCCGCCACGCCGCTCCGAAGCGGATTGGCGGAGAAACTGGTTAGTGGCCAGTCCGATTCTGATGTTTTCAAACCGTTTATAAGGCCTTCGAGAAGGTTTAATAAATGTTATGCAATTATGACACACCGAACCGACAGCTTAACGTGCCCTCCGAAACGCGGAAGCGCGATTGAAATTAACCCACTAGCGGTCATCCATCCAATTCCGGACCGCGTCCAACGTTGCTTAACTTTGCAGATCGACTACGATCTACGCAAGCCGCAGGGCTATGCACGCTCCCTTTGTAATATTACTATAATAATATCAATTAATAATCAGCATGACAATTATTTCAAATCTCACATTGTAAAATAGGAGCCAGGCCTAAATATTAATTATTTTTTATAGATGTAGATAATAGAAACAATAAAGTACAATTATAAGTAAATGTTAAAACAAATATAACAATATAATTGTAACAAATAACAGTATAATTACAAGCAGATAGAAAATTTCGCACGCTGTTACTGGCGTACGTGGGAACTATATTTAAACACTGTACTACAGCCCGTGGAAACCATATTCAATGAATAAATGAATAAACAAATGAAATAAATAAGTTAATATAGGACCAGTACACGCAACCTCACAGGATGCACACCATGACTAAAATGTCCTCTGTCACTAAGGTAGAAACTACATTTTACGCTATATGAATATAAATTTATCTGCATTTATTATCTATTATGTAAGGATCCAACTGTGATATCCCAGTGGCAAGATTCCTCTCGTCCTGGGAGTCTGGGGTACGAATCTCGCACGCACGTCTCATTTTGCTAAGCTATGTGCGTATTAGAAATTAATTATCATTTGCTTTAACGGTGAAGGAAAACATCGTGAGGAAACCTACAACCCTAAGTTCTTCGTAAAATTTCTCAAATATGTGTAAAGTTTACTAATCCCCACTCGGCTAGCGTGCTGTGTATGGCCTAGCTTCTCATTTCGAGAGTAGATTTACGCCCAGTGGGACAGTAATGGACTGATCTTGATTATGATAATGATAATATTAGAAACAAGCTTCTATGATCTACACTACATTTATGAACAAACAAAGATTGCCTTTTTTCCTTTTTTCAAATACATCTATATAGACTCAACAATCTCTGAGTAAAACTGTGTCACACGGCGACGTATATAGAACTATATTGTAAACGTAACGCTAAATAAATTAATCTCCCAAAAACAAACGCCGTTACCTTCTCAGTCTCCAGCCTCAACCTCCGCAAGTGCTCGGCGAGTCGTTTCCGAAACGTCCGATGTTTCTTAATGTTATCGTGGTACACGGTGGTGTCCTGCGGTTGGTTGTACAGCGGGTACAGCACGGGCGGCCCCAGGTGCGATAGTGATGCGTGGGCGGTTGCCGCCTGGAAAAGAAACATTTTCGTTACACACATTTTCAACTGTGCTATCTTCCTAACATTGTGAGAGTTAACGCTAAGAGCAGGTGATAGGACGCTTCCCTGTGGGATCCCAAAAGAGTGACTGTCGAAATTAGTTTTTTCTACAGTTTTTGTATAGTTTAGCTAATTAAATGAGCTGATTAAAATACATTAATTAGACACTACTTAAAAATTGGGTATGAACTATTGTATATATCGTCTATTTTGCCAGCGTAAACAATGTCAAAAGCTTTAGTAAAATCGACATAACATCAATGTAAGACAAAATGAAATAATTCTAATAAATTCCAAATTTGATAAACCTATCTTCATCATACTTCCTTCATCTTTACAACAGCAGTCTGTCCATATTTGAATTGTTTTCTCTTGCTCATTGTTTTTTATAATACACGCATCCATTTGATAATTGATATTATTTTGCTGTTACGACTACTACGAACGTAATTAAATTTTAACATCACTCTCTTAACGTCTATTACGGTGAAGACACATTAGTGTCCATAGGTGGTAGAACTATAGTTCATCTGGGAAAGTACCACCGCAGCCAGTATAATGCGCCGTGAAGAAATTCTTGTTTCGATTGGATAGGTGCGGTTGACGAGCACACGTACAGCGAGACGAGAATCTTAGTACTCAGGAGTAGTTACACATCACATACTACCATATACAGAACTTCGATTTTGCTTGAAGTTAGATGTCCGCTGCAGTGACTACTTTGTCAAGGCTGCAGGGCTGCAGTGACCCATGATATCCAAGTGACCTGCACGATCGTTTGCTTGTCTTCAAACATTGATACGATTGTTTATTAAGACAAGCAACTCACCCTTTTCCTATTATCAGCATATATACACTGCGCTAAGCTCCTGTGCCGCGGGACCGCCTCTTCCGGCTCCTCGGTCTTCGCGGGCTTCGACGCGGACTGCTCCAGCTCCTCCATCTTCTTCTTCAGTTTCGAGAGTGTCGCGTCCAGCAGCGCCATCTCGCGGTCCACCTGGCGATGTAAATTCATATCTATACGTATAATAACATCTTGGACTTTGTACTGTTGGTAAGTTGAAATGAAATTAATATGATAAATTAATTAAAGCAAGAGCAATTCGATTTGAACAATATTTCAATAATAGCCATGGTCCATATTACAAGGTAAAACATACTACATTTGAAATTTAGAAACGTAATTAAAACGTTGAAATTGCATATATAGTTCATAATGAAAATATTGTGGATAAATTTCCTTTATGGTGGCTCACAGGTGTTTCATTGGACAGTATCATAAAGTATTTTTTTTAAAAAAAACGGACAAGCTCTAGTCTCATAGCCCCACTAGGAGACGCTGTGTCGTGATTCCCATGGATTATGTTAACAATTCATTACTGTGACAAGACAGGTCACATGATAAAAATAATTGAAATAATAAATAAATTGAATATAAACATTTGAATTTGTAGTAACCCTCGTCATTCCTAGCCATGCCCAGCAGTGGGACAGTAATGCGTTAATGATGAGTATATAGCAGATGACCAAAATGATAAGAAGTCAAACAACGTGAATACAACTCCAAACTACATTCAACGAACATATTAAAATGACAAAGCAAATAAAGGATGAATAACAAATGAATGTTAACAAATAAAGCTTCTCAAAATCCCACACTTCAATTCTGTGATAGAAAGTTTCAAAGTTTCAGTGAGGCAACAACAATTAACTGAAACAGTTTTGAATGGCGTTATATAAAATTTGACTAGGATTCCGCATTCAACAGAGGGTATCATTCAATGACATTGTAGAGTTAATAAAAAAATGCAAACACGTAACTATCATATTAATATCGAATCTAATAAAACATGTAGAGTTATCGTCGATATAATCAATGATAAAAAAGATAACGATTATGACCAAACCACATAAGTAGATTTTAATACCCGTATATTTTTATAATACTCCTTGAACGGTAATTAAAATTTAGTACAAATAAATGAACAGCAGTGATAAACTAGTGGTAAGATTCCGGACTGTTATGGAAGGTGTCGCGGGTCCAAATCTCTCACAGACCTCTTTCGAAGTTATGTGCGTATTAGAAATTAATTGCATTAACGGTGAAGGAAAACATTGCGCGGAAAGTTACACGTCTAAGGGTTCTCGAAGACGTGTGATGTCCACTAATCTGCACTTGGGCTGGGCTACTTGGTAAACCCAAACTGTTTTAATTCTTAGAGATCCATGGCCAGCAGTGACAGTAATAGGTTGATGATGACAAATAAAATTTTTACCAGTTTGATATTAGGAAGTCGATAAAATTTTACTCATTATAAAAACTTAACTAAGAATTTAATCAATTTATGTTCGTACCTTCAAATGTATACGTCAAAATTTGGGGTATTTCCATCTTGTTCATAATTTTATCACATAAGAAGAACTTTCAAGGAATCGTTAAAATTTGCCCAAATTAACACCCAAAGCCAATTTTTCTAAAATTATACTCTCTCAAACACGTCAACTTTATTTTAAGATTGTCCATTCATCTGATGTGTACACCCCGTATCTATTTGCCACCTTTTATTTTTGACCGTCGAAGGTCTCGATGCTCAATAAATATTTGTAAGTCGCCAGTCCTCAGAATTAGCAATAAAGCATTACCCAGACGATCACTCCACATGAGCGCCACTTGGCACCGAGCCAAGCGCAGTGATTTGAACCGCGTTTTTATGTCTCAAGTATTATCGGGACTTATATTTTATAACTCTCGTTCACTGTCAAAGAGGTTGGGAAGGTCACGTGAGAATATTTAAAAACGCCTTAAGGATATTCCGGAGCCAAAATAAATGAAGCCATCAAAATAAGATTTATCACTGACGTCAACTTTGAAGCGATCGTTATCAGTGTAGGTGTACGTTTTTTGTCAAAACCGAAACAATTTTTGAAACGTCAATCAGTGTTCGATGTTATCGAAAATCTTGATTTGAATTTAAAACAAAACATTCCATAATTAGTAGACGAGAAGAACATTTATTAATAAAGTCGTTTTAGGGACACACCGAGCATAGCTCTCTCCATAGGTCGCTGAGCGACTTTAAGCTTGTGGGCCAGTCCCACCGTCAATTTGGGATATTGAAGTGAAAATCTTTAAATTTTTCTGATAATTACTTTTTGAACCGTTTGTTTTTCTGAAAATTAGACGAACCTGAGTAGGGTCAGTAATTTACTTTGTTATCATTTTATTATTAGAACATGTGTGCTAGGTACTAACCTTAGGTATTTGCTGTAGCAGCTCATCCTTGGTGGTGCGGAAGGTCTGATCCTCCATCGTGGGCTCCGATGGCGGGTTTGGGGAGAGCACCTCCACCGTATTATAAGAGTTCATCATGGGTTCCTGCAACGATTTCACCAGAATATTTGAAGTATTTTTTTTTGTATGAAGAGTAGCAAACGAGCGTGCTGGTCACTTGATGTTAAGTGGTCACTGTTGCCCGTAGACACCCACATCTAACCTCAAATAAAACTAAAGTTCTGTCTGAGGTCGTACGTAGATGAGGACTAAAATGGTCGCGTCGCTGTAAGTGTGCCCGGCAACCGCAGCTCTCCGACCGAAACACAAAAATTGCTTCACGGCGGATTATGAGGGGTATTCAATTATGTTCTATTTAGGGATCTTCAAACTTTACAAAGGCTCTGAGATGCTGCACTTCATGACGTCACACATTTTAACTCGCATAGCCCTCAGATTTGTGCTAATGGTGACAGATCTACAAAGTTAAGCAATGTCAGCCACTATCGTTAGTTTGATGGCGACAAGTGGCGAAACGTCATGCACACTTTCGTGCTCCTTCCAGCACGTAAAGCTGTCAGTCCTGGTTGAACCCTCTGAACAGCAGTTGTTAGATCTTGTTAACCAGCTTATGAGCGGATTGAATACATTTAGCTCATGTTGACCACTACTTTCTTGACCATTTCACGTACGTACCCTTGTATCAACTCTCAGGGGCTGGTGGGGCAACGTGGCGCTGGGCCGCTCGACAGATAGCCGGATCTTCTTGAAGGGCGGGGGGTCCGCGGGTGGAGGGTGGTGCGCGGGGGGCGCGGGCGGCGGCAGGTACGCACCACCCAGTAGCGACATCCGCGCGCCCGAACGGTACTCGCCCACCGCGCCGCCGCTGCGCGTGTAGGCGCCGTCCCTGGAAACGACCACGATACCATCAGTACGTTCTAGGACAAAAGTTGAGAACGACCACGTTGAACGTGGAAAACACCTACGTGGCTCCGAAGGTTCCACCATCACATCTATATCGCTTTATCACAGCGGCGTTGAGCGCTGCAATGCTCTAGTTTGAAAGACGCAGTGAGCAAGATAAACTTACTCGAGGCATCCCGACTGTGTCCTCAGGGATAGCAAAGCACCTGTAGTCCATCTCTTTAATCTAATTTAATATTGACTACAAATTTCCATTGACAACAGTCACTAATTGAATGCTCGTTTGTCACTTCAATGCTATGAACTACACTCCACCGGACGATAAGTTGACTGCCGCCCAACTATCTATCTAAGAGCATTTTACAATACACTCCTAAATAGGCCTTCCATAACTTGCACTCTCCCGCCGATTCTAAGTCCTCTGAATTCAGTTTAGGCTAAGGCCTCCAGTCCACTGCCGCTCATAGACCTAAGTAATCATTGGGGTATTCTGAATAAACTTGAACTGTTACACATAACCTTGCACTTTTGAATAAAATAATACGAGTCGTACGTCTATATAGTTATTTTAAAAAAATATTGTAAGCAAATCGTGACAGTAATGACTGGATGTCTACCAATCCGCACTTGGCCAGCGTGACGGATTGGGGCCAACTCTTTTCATTCTGAGAGGAAACCCAGGCCCTGCGGTGGGATATTAATGGGTCGATGATGACGGCGATGATGATGAATGACTGGATGCTCTGAAGCAAAGTGTATTAGCAAGCCAATACAAATTAACTAACCAGTAGTGACGTCCTGAGTTAGTAACTCAGGAAGGCACTACTGGTAGAGACTAGTCATAAAGTAACGAGTTGATGATTGGACATTTAATGATTTTTTTCATGTTTTGTTCTAAGTATAGCAAACAAGCATACAGATCGCTCGATGTTAAGTGACCAATGCAGTCCATGGACATCCATGTCTAATCTCAAACGAAACTGAACTTCTGTCAGAGGTCGTCACGTCACTACTTCAGAGAACTAAGACGGTCGGTTCGCTGTGAGCGTGCCTGGCAACCGCACCTCTCCAAGCGAGGCACAAAAACTGCTTCACGGCGGATTATGAAAGCGTGGGTACGTCACCGGACGGACAACAGTTCTATCAACTATCGTAAAAACATTTTTCATTTCAACCCGAGTAAAAAGTAGCCCATGAAATAAATGTCAAACATTCATTTAATAATCTTCATTCACAAATTCATATGCCAATTAATTATTTTTAGGTCAGATCCGTTCCGTTATCGAATGTACGACGGTGACAATAAAATTGACAATCGGAAAAATGTAACGGCTTCCGGTTTCCGTTGCGATAAAAAGTAGCCACGTGGTCACCACGATACCACGTCACCCTTCACGTTGTCAAAGAACAAATGCTAATTAGAAATGGCAGACGTGACGCGGGATCCTCTCTCCTGGTATAAATCTAGAATAAAATTCCATTAACTGTGTTCCACTGTTAGCGAACGGGTAAGTTACAGACTAGTAGAGCGGTGATAGCCTAGTGGTTAAGATTCCGGCCTCCTGTGCTGGGTTCAAATCCCGCAAGCACTTTTAATTTTTAGAAGTTATCTGCATATTGGAAATTAATTATCACTTGCTTTAACGGTGAAGGAAAACATCGTGAGGTAAACTACACAACTGAGATTCCTTTGTAAATTCTTGAAGGTGTGTGAAGTATACCAACCCGCACTTAGCCAGCGTGGTGGACTTGTTCTTCGTTTTCTTCGTAACCGCCTCATTTGATCATTTTACTTATCAGTTCATCATCATCGTCATAGTCATCATCATCATCATCGACACATTAATGTCCCACTGTTGGGACGGGTCTCCTTTCAGAATGAGAAGGATCAAGCCATAGTCCATCGCATTGGCCAAGTGCGGATTGGTAGATTTTACACACCTTCGAGAACTTCACAGAGAACTCTCAGATGTGTAGGTTTCCTCACAATGTTTTCCTTCACCGTCAAAGCAAGTGATAATTAATTTCTAATACTACCATTACATGAGTACTAAGTTAGCATACAACATGCAACAAAGTCTGCCTTACGCAAAATATGTCTTATCTATGTTACGTCACATGTGTGCGACGTAAGTTGAACGCCTCGTGTGACGGGGGAGTACCAGCAGTACAATGAATGTTGTCTACACCTTGCACAGATTGCACAGATATCCGTTACTCCTCATCAATTATTATTTATCCGTTACTCCTCATCGATTATTATTTATCCGTTACTTTTTATGGAAACAAATAATTTGTTTAAATATTTACAATTTAATTGTAGATCGCCCTTATGCGGTTTTTTTAATTTTAATACGCCCACTGCTGCGCACAGATCCTTCCTTACAACTCAGCGAAGCCTGGAGCATATTCCATTAAGCTGTTTCAATCCGGAATGATGGAGATAGACATTAGTGGCCAACCTTTGTCGGATGTTATATAATCTCCCATAAGGCCTCAACGAGGTTTAATGACTGCTGTCCCGTGATAACCGACTCGGATAGCTTAACGTGCCCTCCGAAACACGGAAGCGCATGGAGTTTAGCCATCAGGGGGTCAAGTATACAACTTCTGACCGCACTCAACGTTTATTAAGTTTGGCAATTGGTTACGCGAACTTCACTTTAATAGGTGGTAGAACTATAATAGTTCGTCCGCGGTGGTACCACCGCTGCCGTTGTAATCCGCCGTGAAGCAATTCTTGTGTTCCGGTTAGAGCTGTGGTTTCCAGATTCGCACAGCGAGCTGACCATCTTTGTCCTCAAGAGTAGTGACGCATCTACGTAAGACCTTAGATAGGACTTCAGTTTTGTTTAAATGTATATGTGAGTGTCCATGGGCTTCCGTGTTAAATCCGGACCTTAACATTAAGTGGCCTACGTGCTCGCTTGCTACTCTTCTCATATAACACAGAAAGTCGCGGATCCAAGCGCATTTCCCAAACTTACTTTAACCAATTATACTTTATAATTATATTATTTGAAAAATAAAAAAATAATTTAACAAATTCAATGTTGCCGTACCAAAACTTTTACTGTTTTGGCGTCGTGCCATCCGCATCAATAAAAAAATGCGTGAGCCGCGTCTACCCGATATCCGTTCTGTGGCGCCCGTCACCTGCGGGGCGGGGGAAGGCCAAGGTTGCCGCGCGAGGGGAGAGCGGGGTACGGAGGGGGGAGGTTTATAACTGTAGCTCGATGCGGTTTATTTTTTATTATTATTCGGCACTCGTTCCAACCACGTGGGGGCCAACGTCGCGCGCTAAATTCGGACGCTGTTAACGTGTGCGTTCGATACAATATAGCGCTGTGTGCGTACTGCCTGCATCGGCATTTTGGCAGTGGCTGCAATCCTTTGTATGTCCCAATGCTGGGCGTGCATCTCCCCCACGACTGAGGGAAGCCTGAAGCATACTCCAACACACTGCTCCAATGCGGAATAGTAAAGGATGTGGATTGTTGTAGCGAATCCTAGTCGAATGTTTTCAAATCGCTCTTAAGGCTTCCGACATACATGATTTAACAACTGCTCTCTATCCGGAGTACCGAAGCGTGCATGAAATTTAGCCGCTAGCGGTCCCCCATCTGACTATGCAGATCGGTTACAACCTGCACAAGCCGCGGGGCCATGCCCGCTTCATTTTGCCAGTTATAGATCCGGAATTTATAGAGACTATAACTTTAGAGAGTATACGAAAGCATTAGGTGATAGATGGTAGAGCTATAGTTCGTCCGGGGAAGTACAACCGCAGCCCTCATTATTCGCCGTGAAGCAGTTGTGTTTCGGTTAGAGAGATGCGGTTGTCGGACACACTTACAGCGAGTCTCTTCGTCCTCAGGAATGACGCAGACAGAACTTCAGTTCTGTTTAACACATTGAATGCGACGCTTATATTCGAAACATTTAACCCGTGCGGCGCGTAACGCTGCAGGCTTGTTCCAGTACTGCTGCACTCAGCGTATGCGTGCGAGCCGCAGGAGTGGCGCAGACAGTAAAACACGACAGTTGCGTTTTCCGCAGTCAATGTGTTAAGCTCAGACGTGGGGGTTCATGGGCTGCAGTGACCACTTAACTTAGGTGGCCTGTACGCTCGTTTACTAGCTCTTCAAACGTAACAAATATATTGCTGTTTCCATGTCCCACATTTGGCCACAGTTTCGCGCAGCAGTGGGATGTTAATAAGTCGTTAATGTAGGTAAAAATAATAGCTATGTACTCTATATCTACAAATTATATATTATATAGAAATGATATGAAATGTTTCTTTTGCCAAATAACAAAACACACTCAATACAGTCACACATCATACATACATAGTCTGTACATGTATCTGTCACACACGCATATCACACACATAATCTGTACATTTATTTCTTATGGAGGCCATACACGTTAGGGTTTGCATGATGGTTTTAGTCGTGCATGCATAACCGACAGGTGCCGACTGCACGTACATTCGCCGATAAGTTTATTGTTTTATCATATACACGCTAGGGTTTGCCTGTCGGTTGTACATGCAAGGCTAAAACCATCATGCAAACCCTAACGTGCATGCCCTACATTACACACGCATATCATACATACATAGTCTGTAAATATATCTGTCACACACGCACATCACACATACAAAGTCTGTACATATATCTCTCACACACGCACATCACCCATACACAATCCGTACATATATCTTTCACACACGCACATCACCCATACATAGTCTGTACATATATGTATATGTTACACTCGCATATCATACATACACAGTCTGTACATACGTCTCTCACACACGCACATCACACGTACACAATCTGTACATATATCTCTCACACACGCACATCACCCATACACAATCCGTATATATATCTTTCACACACGCATATCACACATACATAGTCTCTACATACATCTCTCACACACGCACATCACACATACATAGTCTGTTCATATATATGTTACACTCGCACATCATACATACACAGTCTGTACATACGTCTCTCACACACGCACATCACGCACACACAGTCTGTACACACAGGTACACCCAGTTCTTTATAGTCAACTCGATAATACACAATAGTCCGTCCATTAGTCCCAGTACAATGACGGGCCGTCATTCAACGCCGTGATGGCTGCTGGAGACCGGTTCAGGCCGGATTGATCATTAGTCCAATTCGTTTTTTGACGACTGCGTCGCGCAGCGGTCCATACGGATCTGACATGCGGAGAGTTTCGG
Source organism: Phareas burnsi (assembly GCA_018249415.1). NCBI lineage: Eukaryota > Metazoa > Arthropoda > Insecta > Lepidoptera > Hesperiidae > Phareas > Phareas burnsi. Next base: position 1,844 of record DWKL01001282.1, on the reverse strand, counting down.
GTTCGATGCCTAACCAGGCAGACATCTAAATGATGAGTTTAGCTCTGTTCTGAGAAGAGGATACAAACTTACAGAGTGTTTGTGTCCTCTTCTCTGTTACATAGAAAAATCGTAGTCATGGTATAGAAAATCCTAGTTTAAGACTATAAGTGTAGAAAGCGTGTGTCCGCCGATCCGCAGTGGTAACATATACGATTTCGGTCCCTTACGCTGGGAGTCCGGAGGTCGAACCCTAGACAAGCATCGATATTCCGAAGTTATGTGCATTTTATAAATGAACGATCCCTTACTTTAACGTTCCTTTGAGAACTCTATGTGAAGTTTACCAATGTGCACTAGACCAGCGTGATGGATTATGGACCTAACCCTAAAGAATACACCCAGTGCCCAGCAGTGGGATAGTAGTGAGATGTTGATGATGAAGAATCCGCGTTGTAGCAGAGTGAGTCACGGACAATCCAAACCTGGGTTCAACAGAAGAACAGTAATAGGTTTAAATCTCAGGATATCTGGCCTGGGTGTTTGTTTATCGAGCCACGTTGAATCAACAGATGTGTATTTAGGATGCTGCGCAAAACACACTGCACTTAGCGGGCAGCGATATTGACGATCGAGAGGGATTTATTTCGGTATATTTGTTAACGTACGGTGTGATTTTCTTTTTATTTTAGAAGAGTAACAAACACCGGTCACCTGGTGCTAAGTAGTCTTGCCCATGGACACTCACATCTACCCTCAAACGGGACAGTCCCATTTGGGATCATACGTAGATGCGTTACTACTCCCAAAGACTACGATGGTCGCCTCGTTGAAAGTATACCCGGCGACCACACCTCCTCAACCAAAACATAAGAATCTTCACGGCGGATTAAGAAAAATGGGGCTGGTATCTCACTGGACGAACTATACATAGTCTATCACGTAAAAACCACTTGAAGAAGACAGCGGGAACCGTTGGATTCAGAAGACACAAAGACCGGCTGGAATGGCGGGATTAGGAAAGAAGCATGCCCAGCGGAAGACCTCGAAAAGTTGATGGATGGCCGTATAGAATCTACCTTTGATAGTATTTATATTGATTACAGACGTTCATGGGTGGCACTGACCACTTCCCACCGTGTTAGCTTCAAGTTTGTTTACTGCTTCTATTGCATAAAAAATGTTAAATATAAGCTTAAATTTGTTTAAAAATATTATTCCTTTCACCAATATTATTCCATTCCTTATTATAACCCTAAAAATATTTATATCATAGCATGGGTGTTGTTTTTATGGACCAGATAAAAAATAATACGACAGAAAACTATAGCTTGTTCCTCAAAGAACAGTTGGGATTGTCCCGTTGACTGATCCTCCCCAAACAATCCCGAGAACGTCTAAGCTTAATCCGCAAACACCACGAGATATAAAAAGAAACTAAAAACGACCGATTTATATCTATACGCCGACAATATATATTCCATATAACTATGTATAAAGTACAACCGTCCTGGAGTGCAGCCAACCGGAGCAGTTATGAAAGGCGCCCCGAAATAGCACGGAGAGACGCGTGGCCGGTATAGCGGAATATAGCAGGATAAAGCGAAGCGTTGAGAAGCAGTGATAGCTTAGTGATTAGGATGCCGCATCCTCACTCTGAGTGTCCGGGATTCGAATCTCGCACGCACCTAAAATTTTTCGAAGTTATGTGTACTAGAAATTAAACTTAAACATCTGAGAGTTCTTTGTAAAGTTCTCGAAGGTGTGTGAAGTCTACCAACTTGCCAGGCAAGAACTACGACCTAACCTTTAACCCCCCCCCCCCCCCCCCCCCGCCCCCCCCCCTTCCCCCCGCCCTTTTGTCT
>DWKL01001281.1:0-15053 GCA_018249415.1 Phareas burnsi | reverse complement strand
CAACCGTACCTCTCCACCCGAAACAAAACAATTGCTTCACGGCGGATTATGAGGGCGGCGGTGGTACGTCCCCAGACGAACGATTGTTCTACCACCTATTTATAGCGAGGCGACCTTATTAGTCTTCAGGAGCAGTGACGCATCTACGTCCGATCTCAGATAGGATTTCAGTTCTGTTTGGAGTTAAATGTGGATGTCCATGGGCTGTACTGACCACTGAACATCAGGTAACCTGCACACTCGTCTGCTACTCTTCTAATATAAAAAAATCCATACTTCTAGTTTTCATTCTAAGTACTATATATCGACTTATTTTAAGGTTTTTTTTATACTTCTGCGGACACGATGAATTTAAAATCAGATAATGGTTTAAACTTATCTTTGCCGAAAGTAGCGTTTTTAATAAAATTTGAAAAGAAGGAAACAGACATATATCTTAATAAAAAATGTGACAATCTTAGCCTAATTTTAATATTATATTCTTTCCATATACTTCTATAAGTTACATAAGTTACGCTAAGTGAGATAGTGGAGGCGTTTCAACTTAGTCCCCAGGTAGCAACGCATCTGTACCCGACCTTAGGTAGACCTTACATTTTCTAGCTTCTATTTGATATTGATTATTTGATTACACTGACCACTTACCATCGTGGACTTGATTGTCGTTAAAAAAAGCAAAATGGGAATAGCTGCAGTGACCACTTTACATCATATGGCCTGCACACTCGTTCGCTACTCTTCGAACATAAAAAAAAATCTTAAACAGTAGACTTTTAATGGCTGATCGACAGAATAAGGTGCACCGAAATGCCACCGAAAAAAATCAAGGACCGGTATTTAATTTTTCCGCCACACAAATGACGTGAGGCATAATTTAAGATACTACATAAACTTTCCGGTAATCCGAAAATATATAAAAGGTAGAAGGAGTCGTAAATTGTGACCTTTTTGGCCATATTGTATTAGGTACCTGCGATGTACTTGACTTTAAATGTAACAGAAATTATGCGATTTATGTACCTAAGATATAGTATTGATGTTAAAGACGATAGAACCATTCGAAGACGTTTAAACCTTACACACAAATATTCTGACTGAATAGGTACATCTGCGCATTTATAGTATAGCAGTAGCAAACGAGCAACCATACCGGGCACGGGCGGCAGTGACCACTACCATCAGATGAATATCTACCATTATAGTTAAGATCCATGATGGTAGCTATTCATCGATATGATGTAATCAACTCCAAAGAGGATTTGAGTCCTATATGAGGTGGCCATAAACGCGTCGCTACCCTTGAGGAATAATGTGGTACGCCTCGAGTAAGTGTCTCCCTCTTACTACACAATCCTCAATCTCCAATCAGCAATCCTCAATCCTCAATCCTCAGTCCTCAGTCCTCAGTCCTCAGTGCTCAGTCCTCAATCCTCATCTTCTTCTTCTTCTTCCTCTCTTCTTCCTCTCTTCTCATCCTCAATCCTTAATCCTCAATCCTCAATCCTTAATCCTCAATCCCCAATCCTCAATCTTTAATCTTTAATTCATTTCTACTCATCGTGTTTGTATTTGTATTAATATTATCTGTGAAGAAATTTCTTTTTAAGTAATAAAGCTTACAGAGGTAAGTTCAATATGAATAAAGCACACAATGGTCTGTAATCCGAAAATATCTTCAAGGTGCCGGTGGAGAGTCGTAAATTGAAGCCTTTTCTGCCATATTGTGTTTAGGGCGAATTTCGCATACCCATTGTAAATAACCACCAACCAGCCGTCAAATGTGATGGAGTATTGACTACAAATCAGGGAAAGTGCTCACGTTCCTTCGGGTTTGCGTTGAACGAGATCCTGTTTCGAGGTGTAAGGGTGTTCGCGCTAAATTTGTTTTTAACTACCTTTTACGCGTTGCAATAAATTATTCTGCTGAATGACGTATAAATGAGAAACGGCGTTGAGAACGCAATTGCGTGATCATCGTTAATTGGCGCGAAAATTTCTAGTCGGCGTGGGTTTTTTTTATATTTGTAGAGTAGCAAACGAGCGTGCAGGTCGTTTGATGTTAAGTGGTCACTGCAGCCCATAGACGGACACCCGTCTAATTGTAGGTGTTTCAAAACATAGTATAAAATTTGTCGGGGGGGGGGGGGGGATTTTAGAATCGCGTATCACATCAATTCTCAAAAGACGAAACACATTAAAGACGGACAAACGGTCAACCGGACATGACGAAATTAAAAAGGTTTCGTTTTTGCCGTTTCACTCCGGAACCCTGAAAAATACTTTTTAGAACAGGTAACTAGGTTCATTGCGCACTGGCTAATTGGTCGGACGGGGACATTAACTGCTTTCCGTTTTTTAATGAATCCCCCAAATTACTGCATTTTATATACCTTCCCGTGGTACATTATCTCGCAATCGTGAAAAAATTTAATGGGCTTAATAAGCATTAAATATACATTTTTCTGATAGTGATCTAAGAGCAGTGATAGCCGAGTGGTTAAGATTCCGGCCTCTCAAGCTGAGTGACCAGGGTACAAACCCCGCACGCACCTCTAATTTTTCGAAGTTATTTGCCTATTAGAAATTAATTATCACTTGCTATAACGGTGAAGGAAAACATCCTGAGGAAACCTACACATCTGAGAGTTCTTTGCAAAGTTCTCAAAGGTGTGTGAAGTCTACTAAGCCGCACTTGGCCAGCGTGGTGGACTATGGCCTAACCCTTCTCATTCAGAGAGGAGACCCTGTGCCCAGCAGTGGGACATTGATGGCTTGATGATAAAGATAAATTCTCTCCTAATAGATGAGCGAGTAATTATAACTGTTGTCTTTATAAACTAAATATAGACTTAAAACTTTCGGGTCCCCTATAGTCGAGTACGGACGGAGTAACTTATAAATTCCGTAACAAAGTTAAAACTATGAACTATGAGCCAAGTTCTATGGTTTGTTTATGAGTGGTCAGAGCATCTATTTACGTTGAGTGCCCTGAATAACTGTAGGAACATCTGGTCTTGAGATTGAGTGGTATATTTAATAACCAAATAGTTTTGTAGGTTGTAATTATTGAGCTCTATTTTATGTTTGTTTATGATAAATCAGATCAAAATATTTTTATTCAAAGTTGATTATCTACAGAATAATTTTTTAATTTCAACAACCTACCACCACCTCGAAAGGTATTTCGTTTATGGAGAGGATGCAACGAAAAAACTCCATAACACTCATTTTTCTATGAAATAATATAAATTAAAATTAATAACTTAAGTTAGTGGACCTAGTGGAGCTGGAGCCATCTCAGATCCACGTTTTTCTCATTTAAGTATTTATTGAATGACTGGTTTGAACTTCTTTTCTGAGAGTCATTTAACTAAGTTTTATAGGTGGTAGAACTGTAGTTCGCCCGGGGAAGTACCACCGCCGCCCTTATAATCCACCGTGAAGCAGTTTTTGTGTTTCGGTTGAAGAGGTTGTTACCGGGTACACTTACAGCGAGGCGACCGTCTTATTGCTTAGGAGTACTGACGCATTTATGTACGACCCCAGGCAGAACTTTAGTTTTGTTTGAGGTTAAATGTGGGTGTCCATGGGCTGCAGTGACCACTTAATATCGTGTAGCCTGAACTATCTTCTGCTACTATTCCAAGATATATAAAAAAGTAAATTTGATAGTAAGTAAGATGGTAGAACTATAGTTCGATCGAGGATGTACCACACCCGCTGTCTTAACTTACCGTGAAGCGATTCTTGTGTTTTGTTTGGAAAGGTGTGATTATCGACAGAACGAAGCGTCCATATAAGTACTCAGAAATAGTAAAGTATCTACATACGATCTCAGACAGGACTTAGTTCTGTTTGAGGTCAAATGTGGGTCTCCAAATGCTGCAGTGACCACTAAACATCAGCTGGCCAACGCTCGTTTGCTACTCCTTAAACATTAAAAAATAAGATTTGTGATCATTAACAATCCTCAGTCCTTCTCCAATTGAAGTCATCATTAACTAAACATTGATGTCTTTAACCAAACAATATCCATTGTTCACGTCACCGTTACGACATGCGGTTCAGAAACATAAAATGTTCTTAAGCAGTTGTTAATTCCACTGAATTTTAACGCAATTATAATCTTGAATCAAATATCCACTTCGATTTCGTTTTGTTTTTGTTGCGTTATCATGTGTCCGTTTGTGTGTTATACCTGTTTTACGAGGTTTTTCGTGTGATATTTTCGGTGACGCAATGTGTATATAAAGTCGCAAAAACCCCGACCTTCTCGAATGTGATACCAAATCCCTCTATTACGAGTCTTTCGTCAAAGAAGAGCAAAAACCCTGCAAAAATCACACTCAAATCTCCTCGAACCAAAAGAACACATTGAAAAAGGGAAACCTACAGCTTACCTCTGGGAAAGACACCTGTCTGATAGTAAAAGAGTAACGAGAATCGAGGCCCTTGATATAGCCTTTGATTGTGTACTTGATTAAATATCGCACGCATATTTATGTTTACAGAAACAAACAAACAAAAAAATACATACGCTTTCTACACTCGTAGTCCTACACTAGGATTCGTTGTGTCAAGTATGACATGGATATATACAGGGCATTAAGGACGTAAACACGTAAACTCAGAACAGAAATCTAAATTCATCATTTAGTACGGCCGGGAATCGAACCCGGAACCACCTGCACATGAGGGCGCTATGGTAACCGCTGCACCATGCGGGTCATGGAACAGGTGCTGTGTCATTATAGGGTACACTAAAAAATGAGACGATCACCTTAGTCCTCAGGAGTAGTGACGCATCGACGTACGACCTCAAATAGTGCTTCAGTGCTGCTTGAGGTTAGTTCCAGTTCTACCGCCTATTAAAATGTGTGTAATAATATTTTTTGTAAAGTAATTATGGGCAATGTATAGCATAAAAAGCTACGATACATAACTCATGCACATGCAAGATGTTGCATGGTTAAAAAAAATGTTTTTAAAACATAAAAAAGTTCTAAAACCTGTAGAACATGTTGTTATTGAAATGTATTAATATTATTTCATAATAATATACAATCGCTTATCGTAAATATCTAGCGGTCTGACATGTATGTCCGAGGTATGTGGAACAAAAACGATTATCCCCAGCTCAGTGCTGGCCTCGTGCGGGTCGTCATATTTTGAGGAGGCTCCGTATTAAATCTTTGTCCCCTGAAGGTCTAATATTGCGTATGTTTTTTTATAGTACGTATTTATATTATTTTAGACCTCTTAACATCAGGTGCCCTGCAAACTCGTTTGGTACTCTTCTTATATTCAAAAATCATTGGGTAAAGGAATAAAAAATAAAATCACAAATATATTTTTAATATTCTTGTTTATTTTCGTTTCTCAATATTTTATTGAAAACCGAAATTCCCGACAATTAGAAAGACTTCATTCGAACTATTTACATTATTTATAAACAAACTTAAGCAAAACATTAAATTTATCTATAAATATACAATAATTATTACAATAAAAATATTAACTATCAACAGAATTAGATATTTCATATCTGTTAAAATAAATAGGACATACCTGGTTTAGTTTAATTTCGTAACTTTAATTACAAATTCGTAACTTTAATTACAAATTCGTAACTTTAATTACAAATTCGTAACTTTAATTACAAATTAGTAACTTTAATTACAAATTCGAAATAAAACTAAACCTTAAGTTAAAACTAATTATCGTTCCTTATAGCCGATCTACATTATTTTAATTATTAATACATAATACAAAAATGTATTAAGAATTCAAAATCTTCTTGTTCACCGACTTCGACACCAGTGGAGGTTTTAACTTTGACGCAATAATATAATGTCTTCCATAGTTATTCCTGTATTTAAAAGGAAAGATCCCGTGGACCACATCGACCCCATGGATCACATTGATCTGTAAATGACTCTGTAGAGAAAATAAGTCCCCAGTAGATCCATATTTTGTGTTTTGGTTGGAGAGGTACGGTTGCCGGGTACACTTATAGCGAGACGACCATCTTAATCCAAAGGAATAGAGGTACGACCATCTAGGTACGACCTCAGATAGGACTTGAGTTATATTTGAAGTTAAATATAGGTGTGTATGGGCTGCAGTGACCACTTGACATCAAGCGGTAGCGTACTCCATTGCTACTCTTCTCACATAAAAAACTGGTCTAAAAGGAAATAAAGATTCTGGAACCATCATAGATAAACACTAAAGATTTCTAGAGAATGAACTAAAATGTATAGAGGATAAGATTACCATTACCACGTATGTATGGTAATGATATTACTCTGTCACGACTCGGGAGGAACTATTTCACTTTCAGAATTAAAAAAAAATATATATTTCTTGATTGATAATAATAAAATAATGTAAAATAATTGTAGCGGTCGAAATAATGCAAATCGGCTATTATATAGACTTTATTTAGATATTTCTAACAATCTCGTAACTTTCACTTGTTCCATTACTGAGTGTTTTAGATGGGTATATACAGAAAAAGCATTTGCCATTTCGGCATAATTTCTTTATTCTTTTTTGGAAATATAACATAGTAAGCCGTTTTTCCGACTAGTATAAATAATAGTTTATTATTATAACCACGTGGACCGTGTCCGTACGCCTACAGATCCGTCACGCAGAAAGTTCCAGATTCGACTCTCGGCTACACAGATATCTAAATGATGGAAAATCATCATTCATCTAAATAGATCTGTTCTGGGTCGGCGGATTTGTGGAGTCATCTTTCTATGTATCCATGACACCCACGGCACAGGATATCCTGGTGGAGCTGAGTGTAGAACGCTTAATAATTCTCATTGAAAATGGAAACTTTGCCGTTCGCCTACACTGGCACTACCACCTCCACCTCACGTATGCCTGCCGCATAGCAGCAGCGTACACTCCTGTTCTGATTTGTAGGGTGTGGTGAGACAGATACAATTTTTCGAAATATTTTATCATAGCCTCAAGAGTAGCAACACGTGTGATCAACTTTAAGAAGGACCACTGCTTTGTATGCAGTTGGTTACAGACGTCCAGGCGGTAGCGACCACTTAATATTAGAAGGGTTACACACTTGCTTTAATTAAATAAAAATATTAATTATCGAAGAATTACAACATGTTAAAATGTACCAAATTAACATGGATGATACAATATTTTGATGAATTTATTCGAATTTAAAAATTCGCAAAATTTTTTTTTAATAACGTAAGGATTGATATTTTAACATTGGATACAAACATTTTGCAATTTCACTCAAACTCACTGTAGGTTAATGAGGTTCGCTAAAAACCCACTGGAGTTCGGCGTAGCACAAATAACAAAATAATTTTTTTTTCGCAACTGTTTTTGCGTTATTTATCAAAATAAATTGCAATTTACATATATATTTAACTGGAGAAATAAGCAAGTTATGAGATTAAGCTTCTGATATCATGTACATGTACCAAAAGTTAATTGCTTCTATAAATAGTACAGGAAAACATAAGAAAATCTACATGCCCCAGTTCTTCCATGGTTTCACCGATGTGAGAAATTTTCCTACCCACATTTGTCGGGATGGAATCAGAGTACATTCTGAACAGATCTGTGCCCAGCATTGGGACAATGAATGTTAATAACGACTACTGGTATATTGATCATTCTACATGAAATAAAAGTTTCGTGAAACAATATTGACTCGATCGTAAGCCTACAAACCATTCCAAAATAATTATCCTAATTTCATTTTAAAATGTCTAATCATCTAAATAATATAAAAAGTCTTCTTAATAAAGTCCAACTAAAACTCTAGACATTACTAGGATAAACAAATATTATTATGTAACCAAACATCCAACATACCTTAAAAGTAACTATAAGATATAAATCGTAACCATTATTTATTATTACAAAAACTTTACAATAATAACGTTGTATATACATAGTTTTCCATAGCGGACAAATTGATATAGTTTACAATTATAGACATCTCATTTTATTCATTTCTTACGCATTATTAACGACAGCAGTTGCTATATCGGTCTGACACGCAGCGAGTTCCGGATTTGAATCCCGCTTAGGCACACAACAGGGGAAACCTCTGAGGACACTTCAATATGCTGCTTGGTAGAGATACGGGTTTATTTTTCAAACCGCCTAGGAGGTTTCAGAGGAGGTTTAACAACTGCTATCCAATGATAACATCCGGGGCCAACAGCTTTATGTGCCCTCCGAAGCACGATGAGCCATGAAATTTAGCCACTAGCGGTCACACATCCAAATTCTAACCGCACCCGACATTGCTTAACTTCGTTGATCAGTTACGATCTACCAAGCCGCATGGATACGCGCGGTATGAAGAAGTATCACAAAGCAAATATCTACCTAAATATATTATGTTCAGTTTTATGTATATTAACTCAGCTCTACGCGGCAATAAATATAAGTTTGGAAACAAACAGTGTACTTTTCGTAATAAGTAAGGAGAAAGTGGGGCACTAGTAATTAAAGTTGTTGTTATGGGCAAAAATATGTTGATGTGTTAATGTAATAACTATTTCTTCTCGCAAACGTCCTTGACACATTTGTTACTTTCATAAGCGCCCAGTTACACTAAAGTAATGTTAGTACTAAGAATAATATACAGCTTCATATGTTTGTATATGCCGGCCTTGGTGTTAATGACGGATTATGACGGTGTGCACTTTATGTGGCAATCTATAGAATAAATTTGAAGTTTGCGTTTATTAAGTTATTGATTCATCTTGGATAAACTGTCAGATCTCGCTGATATTGACAATATTTAGCAGATGACGAATTAATTCTCACCAAGTTGTTATCTGATAAGTATCAGTGTTTTCCTTCCACGGTTGAGAGTGAAAAGTATGGTAGCAAATATTTTTTTAAATTAGCTCAGAGGACTCTAATTATTATTTATCGAAATAGGTATAGGATTAATCATATTTTATTTAAGAATAGAAAATACGACAGCAAAAATATTGAATCAAAGGACTAGAAGCAATATAACAGATATCAGAAAATAATGACAAAAACAACAACAAAAATAGTGAATCAAAGGACTAGAAGCGACATAACAGATATCAGAAAATAATGACAAAAACAATAACAAAAATATTGAATCGAAGGACTGAAAGCGAGATAACGTGTATCAGAAAATAATGACAATGAAAGAAGATATTAAAATAAGAATTGCAACGTAAATGATATAAAAATTCAAAGCCCAAATTATAATATGAATATACTATTAGAGACAATGAATAAGACTGAGAAATCTATAATTATAACCAGTTAATAAACGCATGGCAAAATTGGTATTGGTGCAACTGAATATTATATTTGAGAATGACGAAATAGTCTTTAGTCGCTGCCTTTCGAAATTTGCATCAACTCATTATTTAGAGATAGTTTAAAATGTCTTATCAGATATATCTAAATGTCAATTCAATTGCCACCTTAGATGGGAGAGAACCCTATAACGTCAGCCCCACATAAATCAGCCATAAAATTTTGTGATATTTCCAAACGAATGAACTACAGTCATTCGTGGTTCTAAACCTATCTTCAACACTAAACTGTTAATTCGTTGGTGCTTTTTACTTTCAAATGTCTTTCTTTGCATTAAATTCTTGATTTTTTATCATCTTGGTTGTCATTGATTCTTATTATTCCAGTTGCACCACTACCTAATAATATTTTACGATGTGTATATAATAGACTAAATTTAACATAATTATCACAATTTACCAATTACTGTATTATTAACACCGTACTTTATTTATCTTCATCTATAAAAAATTTATCCGTAATGTTATTTATTTAATTTCAAAAACCATTAAATTTAACTTCAAGAGCCGTTTCGGATAACAAATTTTACTATAAATATTTTGATTAAATTGTAAATCCAATATTCATATAGGTAGGTAATCCAAAAATTTAACAAACCGTGCGTAAAGTTACTTATAATTTTAATTATATTATTACAAATTTCACAACCACCTGACCGAAAATTAATACAAATGAATTTCAATACTATTATAGGCTTATTACGCAGCGACCCGAAAAATAAACCAATAACAATTTGCCTTCGAATCCAAGAGATTGCCACCATTGTCATATTTGTTTGACAATAGGCATTATTAATATTTTAAGTGCGTGTAAAAACGAATGTATACACCTCTAGATGATGCGTTATTTTGTCACATTATCATAATTAACTCGTTACTTGTTATATGGTTATGGTCGCTGTGAAACAAGCTCGTTAACCACAAAATAAACTCGTGAACTTTGCTTATTGAACCGAATCGGACCGTATTTTTCGAGCATTTTATCTCATATGTTATCATTACGTATGTATTTTAAATTAATTTTTATATTTTACCTAATTACTCATTGGAATAATGTTGATATTATTTACATTAAATTTACAAACAGACCGTAACACAGTTTCAATATTTCGTTTATCCTAACTATTTAGGTAATTAAAATTCGACGCGAAAGTTTCAAAGATTTTAAGATGGTTCCGTTTAATATTCAGTGAATCTAACAACACCTCTCAAGTACATTTATGATTATATTCTTTAGCGCTTTAAGCTACTTCTTTATTACTATGTAACGATATACTCAATTTTAAAACGGAGACTCAAGTTTAAAATGGTTTATCGCTAACTTTCCTGTTATTATTAATGGAATCTTGACCGGTATTATTATATAATTTTCATACATCTTGTTTTTTGAGCGCATCACAAGTTCTTCGTGTGATATAAGTAAGAATTCAAATGCTTTATACACTAACTCAAAGGATTATATTTCTGCTCTTTTTCCTCTAAAGTCTTACATGGCGAGTCTTCGTTGTGATGTTCGTTTATCACATTAAGTATTTCTTCTTTAACAATTTTCACACTCACTTTAATATTTATACTCACTGATAGTTTCACGAAATTCACTTAAAACCCTTAAAACCCGTCGCACGTGTCAGTCCATTACAAAACGTTGAGCACTTGGCGTTATTTACAAGTTCTAGAGCTGGGTCATCTGTCAGAGCGGGGTGTCACGGGGAGTGGTGCGCGGAGCGGGCGCGGGCGCGGGCAGCGGGCGCGGGAGCGTGCGCAAGTGTTGAAGCGGGATGAGCCGCTCGGGCGCGTTTCCGCCGAGAGTGGCACCGCGCGGTAACGTGCAGGAGCCACCCGCAAACCTTGCGGGTGGTGGAATGCCTGATGGTGCGGTCTGAAAAAATGATGAAATATTAGAATCTAAATAAATTAAATAAATCATAAAATTTTAATTTAAAATATGTGTAAACATATATCTGTAACATAAAACATCCAATTTTGTTTGATTGGTTGTCACGTAAAAACTATTAAGTATCGTATTACTAAATACGATATTTAATCGTTTTTACGTGACCTTACTATCAAACGTTGTCTGCGTCTTAACCACTTAATCTAAAATTTTCAACCTAATTGCATGAAAACTCAGCTTAAATATTGACACAAGTTGAAGAATTTATAAAAACGTTTTAAAGGCAGGTGGCTGCGAAAGACAGGTAAGCTAGCTAAGCTTCAAAGTAAATTTAAGCCTGCAAACATTTTTATGACTTTCACTTTAAATTATATTTTGCTAATATAAAATACCCAATTTATGGAGTATGTTTGTTATACATAGTCGAAAACGAAAACTAATTAAATAAATTAATAACAAGTTCATCACATTGTTTGTGTTTCATTGTGTCGTAGATGAACGAAAATTAATATATGAACTTAGAGTACATTTGTTAAAATTAATAAATTTAATTAAACAGCACAGTGACGATCGTGTTATATGTTTGTAAATCTAATTTAACACGGCTTGATATATTGGTGATCGCGTCTGGGCTAAAGGAGCTTAGGTCGTCCTCCGACAAGGTGGACTGAGGACACGAAGAAAACAGCGGGAAACTGGATTCAGAAGGCATAGGGTCGATAGGCATGGCGCTGTTTATTAGCTCTAGCTCCAAACCTTTTTATGTCCCACTGCTGGGTATAGGTCTATTCCCACAACTGGGAAAGGCCTAGAATATACATCACCACGCTGATCCAATGAGGATTGGTGGAGATGGCGCTGATGATGGAAGACCTATTTTCAGCAGTGAAACCCAAAAGGTTGATGGAATGATACTTACAGAATTTTCATGCATCGCATGCGAAGGTGGTGGAGCAGTACGCAGTGGACAGTACCCGGGTATGCTTCCTCGTACACCCGCGACGCTGCCTCGAGGTGCACGATTACCCGGGGGTGGCGAGATCGTCGATACCTGTTGCTGACGGAAGTAGTCGAGCTGCGAGGAATAAATACAAGGAATATTTGAAAGAAAAGAGAAATATATAATTAACTGGATGTACTGCACAATTGGGTATTCGGGTACACATACATAAGCAAGGCGAACATCTTAGTTCAGGAGCAGTAGGGCAACTACATATGACTTCAGATAGGACTTCTGTCCTATTCGAGGTTAGATATGAGTTCCCATGGGTTGCAGTGATCACTTAACATCAGGTGTCAAACAAATGAAGATATTTCATCAATAAAAATATTTCACTTTTCTTTCATTTCTTGGATTCATTCTTTTCTTTCATTAAAAAATATTTTACTAACCTGCACATGATCAGTGTCCGAAGGTATAATATCCGGATTCCTGTCATCACTCTCACTGTCATCCTTCTCCCTCAATTTGTCTGGTGATGCTGGTTGGGACGACGGTGGTGGTGCGGATCTAGGCTTCCTCTTAGCACACTTCTGTCTCACAGCTATCATGAAGAGGACTAAAACCACCATGAGCACTCCCCCACCCCCCACCGCCGCTGACATTGCTCCGGACATTTGAAAAGCTGTTCTTGGAAGGTCTGGTGGCAAAACAGCTGTATAAATTTATCAATCAATATCTGAACATATTTTTCTTACACTTTACACAAAATTTTCTAGTCTTTATGCTGTGCGGATTTCAGCGTTCAAAATGTGAAAACTGTCTACGATCTCTTTAGTACATTGCAACTATTGTGTTTAAACAGACTATAGACAATCCACGTTATTTATTTAATTCGCTGAAGTTTGTATTTTCAAAGTCAATTCTGAAGTTGTAATAGTGGGCTTATTTTGTACGCTGAATTCGGCACTGCGAAAAGTTTTAAAGCCTATTAAATTATTATTTATCATATTATAATAAACATCAGAATATTAATATAATTTCGAAATGTCGGGCTGAAGGCTTAATTGCTTTTATAGTTCTAACAGAAGCCATGAAGAATTTAAATTTACTTTGCTCATAGACATTAATCAAATTAGACATTGCTATCTTTCCAGCTGTTTCAAATTGCTCGCATGAAGTTTAATATAATAGTTTCTCAACTTTCCACAGATTGTTTTTTTGTTTTTATTTACAATCAAAACATAAATGCTTATTTCGAGCTCTACATAGACTAAACTATTATGGTAACCCCAGAAGATCTTTGCAACTTCGGGTTAATTCTAAATCTAACACAGTACATATAAAAATTACAATTTCATTACGTAACGGGTACTCACGATATGCAGTAATTTAATTGCCTATATTTCGACCCAGTTGCATGGATCGTGGTGACGGCGTAACTGTGGTAGCGGAGAGAAACTGTTGACAGGCACTAGTGGTAGATTAGTCTATCTACTCTACGTCTAGTTCGTTTTCCTTTTTTGTTTACCATATCACGACACACCACACTAACTGTATCTTTACGCACCGAACTTTGTACTATTTGCGGTTTACATAAGCAAAGAAATGTAGGCAATTAAAAAACCGTACATCTTGAGTATCTGATATTGTAATTAAAATGTGTAATTTCTAAGATAATATTACTTAAAAAAATACATTATAATTACCTAAGCTTTTATCGTGGACGTGGTGTTTCTCAGGAGGGTTTAACGTACTCGCCCTCAAGGGATACGGATCGCCGCGGCCCTTAGCATTATATGCCAGTACTGCAGCTGCGTACGTCCGCCCTGGCACCAGACCAACCGCTGTGAACCTCGGGACCGCGCTGGAGACGTTAGCAACTATTTCCTGTCCAATTAAATGAATACATTATGTGAATTTAAATTTATAGAGTTACTTATGAGCATGATAAGAACAATAAAATCTAAGATCATATTATTTCAAAAGCGTGATCTAAGATAATCAACGTTATAAGGAACGTCGGGCGGAGCTTAACGTGTGACCGCTAGTGCCTAGTTCATGCACGCTTCCATGTTTTGGAGGCCACGATAAGTTGTCATCCCCATTATCATTAGATAACTTAGATCAGTTGTTAAACTTTCAGAGATACAATCGACACGGGTCTTGGGCGCAAATACAGGTCCACTAAACCGGGTTTGAATTTGTTTTTTTATGATAAACCTAACGACAAGGCTAACGGGCCACCTGATGGAAAGTGGTCACCGTCGCCATGAACATCTGCAACATCAGAGAAGTAGCCAATGCATCGCCGGTTTTGAAGGGGAGCTCTTTTTGCACCTTTCTTGAAGAACCCCATGTCGCTACAGATAAGTGTTAATACAAAACTAGTTCGAATGAATAGTATAAACTGACCTGACTGATGATTTCGCGAACCTCCAATAAAAATGATTGCGGCATCCCCCCATTGAACCCCTCCGAGCATCGAATTCCAAAGGACGTCAGCGAGGCATTCACCACCGTACAGTTGTGGACTTGATCTGGACGGCCTGTCGAAAGTACAAGTGTTAAATATAAAGAAGTAAGATTATCTACTGTACCAACTATATAGGAAGAAGGCAAGAAAGAAATAAAGATAGATAGAATGAAAGACAGAGAGAGAGAAAGAAACAAAATAACAAAACACAAAATATAAAGTAGTAGGATTATCTACTGTAGCAACTATATAGGAAGATGGAAAGAAAGAAATGAAGATAGATAGAATGAAAGAAAAAAGACAGCAACTAACAAAATAATAAACCACATTTATTGATGTTTTACAAAATAACAATTATAAAATACAAATAAATTT